>APFE030536017.1:126244-148164 GCA_000404065.3 Pinus taeda | reverse complement strand
ACAAGCTCACTATTAAAGATAAGTTTCCCATTCCTGTCATTGATGAATTACTGGATGAATTGCATGGATTAATTTACTTCACCAGGTTGGATCTCGTTCAGGATATCATCAAATCAAAATGAAGATTGAAGACATTCCGAAAACAACATTTAGAACTCATGAGGGTCATTATGATTTTTGGTCATGCCTTTTGGCCTTACCAATGCACCTTCAACATTTCAAAGGTTGATGAATTCAATTTTCAAACCATTCCTTAGAAAATTTGTGTTAGTATTTTTTGATGATATACTAATCTACAGCAAGTCTTGGAAGGATCATGTTGAACATGTTGACAGGGTGCTACAACTATTGGAGGAGAACCAATTATATGCAAAAAGATCCAAATGCTTCTTTGGAGTCCAAGAGGTGGAATATCTGGGTCATATTGTATCTCATGAAGGAGTTAAGGTAGACCCTAGCAAAATTAAAGCCATTAAGGAATGGAAAATCCCCACATCCATAAAGCATCTGCAAGGATTTCTCGGGTTGACAGCGTATTATCGCAAGTTTGTTAAGAATTATGGGAGAATAGAAGCACCTCTAACAACATTATTGAAGAAAGATGCATTTTCATGGACTCCAGAAGCAACAAAGGCCTTCGAACATCTTAAAGAGGCAATGTTGCAAGCACCTGTCTTAGCTACACCGGACTTCATAAAAACCTTTATTGTGGAATGTGATGCTTCAGGAAATGGAATTGGTGTTGTTTTAATGCAAGATGAAAGACCCATTGTTTTTGAAAGTCATCCAATCAAGGGAAAGTTTTTACACAAAACTATTTATGAGAAGGAAATGTTGGCAATACTCCATGCACTTAAAAAATGGAGACCCTACCTAATGGGAAGACACTTCAAGGTAAAAAAAGGATCATGATAACCTTAAACACTTTTTAGAACAAAGATTATCCTCTGAAGAGCAAAAAAGGTGGGTCACAAAGATGTTGGGTTATGACTTTGAAATCATCTACAAAAAAGGGAAGCAAAATGTGGTGGCAGATGCACTCTCAAGAAAGGATGAGGATGTGGAATCATTGTTGTGCACCATTTCTATTATCCAACCAGAATGGATAAACGAAGCAAGGGAGGCATGGAAGAATGACGAAGAAGTGTGGGCACTTATTCGAAAGTTACAACAAGATTCCAGTACGTTTGATACATTTAACTGGCAAAATGATTCATTATGGTACAAAGATCGCTTATACCTCTGTAAGAATTCCCAGCTAAAACAAAAGATTCTTATGGAATTGCACACTTCTCCCTTAGGAGGGCACTCGTGATTTTTAAAAACTTACCACATGGTTGAGAAGGAATTTTTTTGGGATGGCCTTAAATCATATATTGAAAAGTTTGTGGCAGAATGTTTGGTTTTCCAACAAAATAAAGTTGAAACAATTAAGACACCGAGTCTACTACAACCTTTATCCATTCCAAGCCAACGTTGGGAGGAGGTTTCAATGGATTTTATCACAGGTTTACCCAAGTCTGAGAAAAAGAGTGTCATCATGGTGGTAGTTGACGAACTTACCAAGTATGCACACTTTTGTGCATTATCACATCCATTTAAAGCCAATACAGTTTCTACTGCATTTATGGAAACAATTCAAAAGCTACATGGAGACCCAAATATTATTGTAAGTGACAGAGATCCCATTTTCACTGGAAATTTTTGGACAGAATTATTTTCTTGTCTCGGTACTCAGTTAGCTCATAGCTCATCTTATCATCCTCAATCTGATAGGCAAACTGAGATTGTAAACAAATGCTTGGAAGGATATCTTCGTTGCTTTATATCTGATAAATAGACACAATGGGTCAAATGGTTGCCTCTAGCTGAATTGGTATAACACTTCCTTCCATACAGCAACAAAAAAGACCCCATTTATGGAACTTTATGAATATCAGCAACCATCCATCACATCATATTTAAGAGTAAATTCTAAGGTTCAAGCAGTGGAACATCACATTGAGCATCAACAACAAGTCCTCGAACTCTTAAAGGATAACCTCGTGTTGGTGCAGAATAGAAGGAAACAACAGGCAGATCAACATCGCAGCGAAAGAAATTTTGATGTAGGTGATTGGGTATTCCTACAGCTACAACCATATAAACAAATGTCCCTCAACCAAGCTAAGAAGGATAATAAATTATCACCAAAGTATTATGGTCCGTGCAAGGTGTTGCAAAAGGTTGGTACTATGGCATATAAATTGGAGCTTCCTGTAGCATCTTGGGTGCACCCAATTTTCCATGTTTCATGTTTAAAAAAGGTTATAGGCGACAAGCTCCAAGTTCAAACAATATTGCCAGAACTTGACGAGGAAGGAAAAATTATATTGGAATCGGAAACAGTCACAAAAACAAGAACTCGATAGCTACGAAATCGATCAATTCTTGATTATCTGATCAAGTGGAAGAACTTACCCACTGAAGATTCCACATGGGAGGATGAGAATTTTATACAGAAGCATCCGGAACTACTCAAGTATTGAGTACAACAATTTTTTTCAGGAGAGGGGCATGATAGGTCCCTATAATACTAGTCATTACCCCATTACTATTGTAGTTGTATCCCTTATTAATATTGTTGTGCCCCTATTGTCCCCATCTTTTTATTATTGTGCCCCATAGAATCCCTCTATTGTTATTTTTGTGGCTTTATATTATTATTGTTAGGTCGACTGGGTTATATTATGACTCCTTAGACTCCTATATATATAAAGGAGGTCTTTTCATTTGAATCATCCAAGAATTGTTCATTTATGTAATATAAAGGAGGTTGCCCCCTCGAAGAGGTTGAATTCTAAGGCATTGATCTATCTTTTCTATCTTTTTCTTAACCTAGTTTCATAACATCATTTGATCCTATAAATCATAGGACCCTAACAGTGTGCATGTGGTGTAATTTACATGTGGCACATGTGGTGTTGTGTGCAAGTGGTGCATTGTAAACGTTATGTATGTGGTGCTATGTACACATTGTGCAGGTAGCATTGTGTACACGTTGTGCAGGTGGCATTGTGTACATGTGGTGTTCTGTACGTGTTGTGAAAGAAGTGTTTTGTATATGTGGTATTGTGTAAATATCATACATGTTGTGTTATATAAATGAGGTGTTATGTTATGTGTATTGTGTATTCATTATATTGTGAGATTTTTTTTTTGTTGTACTCTATGTCCATATATGTATTTTGTTGTATGCTGGGTGTGGATGTATGTGTTGTGTTGTACACTGGGCGTATGTGTATGTGTTGTGTGGTATACCATGCGTGGGTGTATGCCTGTGATTTATATTGTATGTATGTGTATGTGATTGAAGAGAAGATCAATGACTAGGTGATTTTCAGGTTTGGTAACTGATCCAGTGTGTGTACGAAAAGGAGAAAGAATGAAGGTAGAAGAAAAGGATCGATTGAAGAATAAGTATTAGTATTTCATTTCAATTCTATTATGCATGTGGTATATAATTACAATCTATGATTTTTACATGTTATCTATGATTTTGGTTTATGATGGTTGGATTTGATTTATTATTTTGTCTTATGGTGGTCACGTTTTGAGCTAACTGGATGTGACATGTTTATACATGGTGATTTGATCAAAGAGATAGTTTTACTTGTTGTGACAGGAAGCAAACAAAATTACATGTGTACCTTATTGTCAAGAAATCGATGAGATGTGATTTGAACTTATTTTAAATCTAATGTCAATTATGTGCATAGTATAGGAAAGCATGGAAAATATCTAGTTGGATGGTTAGAACTAGTTGTAAGAGAATTACTAGCAACAAAAAAAGGAATTGGAAAATGTAGAAATATGCTAGTAGAACACTTCAATAGTAGGGAGATTATGGTACTATGGAACCTAATAGTTTCCATTGATTTGCATGAACATGCTATGACTGGTATGACTATGTAGCAGAGAAGGGGATTTTCGTGAAACTTGGAAGGTGTGTGACTGCACGAATGGGGGTGACCAGATTTCCAGAGGGACTTTGTAGACAAGAAAGAAAGTTCGAGGAATCAATTTGTTTTGGTCATTAACATTTTGATATGGAATCAAAATCACATTGGGAGTGTCCCTTGGAATAATGAGATGGTAATTATCCACTAAGAGTACATGTGGTGCAAGATTGAATTTTGCATGTAAGAAAAATATAAAACCAAGGTAATGGAACACATATTACAAGATGAATGGTGGGGAAAAGTTCCTAGAGTGTGCGATATCAGTTTATTATGGTTGAGGAAATTGACAAAGGCATTGAAGAGGAAAATAGGAATTATTTGGCATTTTATTTATGAAATAAAGGAAAATAGGAGAAAAGGGAGATGAAATGTCAGATATTTGCATGAAAGGGAAATTGAAGGGAAAATGAAGGAAAGATGAAGAAAATAAAGGATTCAATGATAAAAGGGCTTCTGAGGATTAATTCATGACTTTTTGTCAGTGTTTGAGAATTTTTTTAGGTTTTTGGAGCTCTCCCCCCCCCCCCCCCCCCCCCCCCCCCCTCTCTCTCTCCTTCTCCTCTCTCTCTTTTTATTCTGTCTCTCATACTCGTGCACACTATCGAGTTATGTGTTAGTTATAAGAATGATTTTATGAGAGGATTGAGTTATGGCTGTCATCATGTTTTGGTTAGTAAATGAAATATTAATGAATGTGTGACCTAATAGATGATATTGTAGCTATTGTGAGAGGGCATCAGACCTTCTTGACGATTCTCATATAAGTATGAGACCCTTATGTTGAGTAGTGTATTTATGACATGTACATTACTTATTCATGATGTGTTTTATGAAATGTCTGTCACTGCTGAGAGGGGTTGTGTTAATTCCTTGCTCAAGTTTTGCATTAAACACTTTATCCCTGGATTATGTCTTGTTTCTTAGAGTTTCATTAAGTTTTGGGGATATCTCTAGATCCTAGCCCTAAAAAGTGGCTTAGATCTCAAGGCCACTGGCATAGAAATGAGTAATTTAGTCTACAATTGTTGTGAACTATGCTTATGGGAGCGACTAGAGGGTGACATTCGATGGATTTCCTTTCCATAGGAGTGACTAGGAGTCCATGTCATTAAACAGTCATCGTAACTAAGGGTTTGGGAACCTAGAGTGGTTGATTAGCTCTTGGCAGTTCTGTAGTTCCTGAGGTGGTCAGTATGGTTTTAGTCCATCGATTCCACTTCCTTAAGGTGATCTAGAAGTATGAGTCATATAATAGTAACTCTTCATCACATTTTTATCTCGGTAGACTGGTGAACTTAGGTAAATGTGGGAGGAGGGTGTCACAGTGTGAGCATGTGGGTGTTAATGTGGCAGTAATTACTATAGTTCAAAAGAAGTGCTTAAATAAGGACATGTCTTAGTGTGAGAGAGAGAAACTAATCAAGATAACATGGAAGAAGTTGGTGTGATAGGGCCAGTAAAAATTTTGGTGTACCAACGTGGTACAATTGGTGATGGAAATGTTAATTATGTTTTGAGTTTTGTCTCAAAACATTGAAGTACATTTCTAGATTCTAATTAGATAGAAAATGATGAAGATAAAAAGAGTTCATATGGATATTGTGTACATGTATCATCAATTATTACTATGAGCTTGCAGCAGACACCTGTCACACACCATATAATAGTCGCTAATTATATTGTAACTACATTTACAAGTTGAGAAGTGGTATGCCTTTAGAAGCTACTTTCATGACTACCTTGATCACATTTAGGTGACGACCATGATGATAAGTCAAATCACTGTGAGATTTAGTACCTAGACATGGTACATGAAGAAGCATAGTTCCTTCAATATGACTCTAAAATATAGAAAATTTCTAAGAATGCCTCTATGCCTCTATGGATTCTCTATATCTACCTCAAGGACAAGTTTTGGATATTTGGAGAATGTTTCTCTCATTGAGAGGGAGTGCTAATGAAATAGAATCATTGAAATACATTCTATCTTTATTAAGTATATTGATTGGAATTGGAAATAATGGTCTTAGAGGCCTAAAAGAACTGAGATAGAGTGTGGCCTTCCAACACCAATTTCATTAGCATTAGGAACATAATTACTCAGATAGTGTGTGGACTTTGGGGATACAGTATGAGTCAGTTAGTGACCAGAATAATGGTGAACCAAGACTAGTATATATCCCGTCTATCAAATATACCAGAGTTATGGTGATTAATTTATGCTAATGGTGTGCAATGTATAAGGAGTATTGACTAAAATTATGGTGATAATGCACCATGTATTAGAGGTACTGACCAAACTTATGGTAGCCTATTGATGTTGTTGATTTACCATGGGTGAATTTTTTTTTGACTAGATTATGTAATTGGTTGATTTTATCAATGGTTCAGTCGTTACAATCACAGATCCAACTATGGTACTTATAATTTTTATAACCTTTCCTAGAAGAAATCTCTACCAACAAACAATTATTCTTCAATCTCACAATTATGACAAATTTAGAAGTATTTGTGAGCAAACTACAACAATAATAAAAGCTTGAAGTTTGAAGAAATAATATATATGTCAAGTAACTTAATTCAAACTTTAGCCTTCGAGAGAATCACAATCTATAGAAAGGATGAGAGTCCTATAAAATAACATTGGAATACTATTTTTTTGTTGATAATATACTTGTGATTTGATTAATGTGTATGGAAGGATGATCCACTGGAGTAGATTGTTCTCACTTATGAGTATAAAGATTGCTCTGCTCAAGGTTGAGTATTTTGAGGTCACCATTAGGAGGTCATAACATTGAATAATTTGTAATATCATTGAAGTTGTCTAAAAGGGTATTGGAGATGCGTGGATACTTACTTGTAATAAAAATACTAGATGCATTTATAGTGAAAGTGAATATTGATAAATGGTTCCATGCATAGAATACTATAATGGGAGAACTGAGATTAAATATTTATGACTTCTCGAATCATTGGAATGGGTTTTATGCATCATCACTACAATCATGTTTGAAGTATGCTTAGATGATATCTTATCATGATAACAAAAAGTGAATCAGCAACCTAAGGA
Source organism: Pinus taeda (assembly GCA_000404065.3). Taxonomy (NCBI): domain Eukaryota; kingdom Viridiplantae; phylum Streptophyta; class Pinopsida; order Pinales; family Pinaceae; genus Pinus; species Pinus taeda. The sequence continues at coordinate 141,090 of APFE030536017.1, read as the reverse complement.
CTTGCATCATAATATTTTGATATACCAAATGTACATGGTTCTGAAAATAGAGGGAGAATGAATGGAAGAATGATGGAAATACTATAACAAAAGGATATTTTCTAGAATCAAGATTTGAATATTTGAGCTTAAGAGGGAGCATGAACATAAGAAAATTGGTAATATGCTTCTTCATGACTAGATATGAGAGAATAGAAGAATATCAGCGTAAGAGGGAGATCATTGTTTGCTCTAGTTGTCAACATTTTGAAGAAGTCTCATAATTTAAGAATACCCTTAAGTACTCATGTGGAGAAACTATGATATTTTGTACCAAAGAAGTGGAACATAATTTATGTTATGTTAAGAGTGAGCTTGAAATGATTGTAGTAGAATATGTCTCAGATTGAGAGGGAGTTGGCTACTAAATGTGATATTGAATTTATGAAGCTTGATGAAATATTCTTTGCAAAAATCTGATGACGATAGGAATATGTTGATTCCTTAATGAGATTTAAAATGAGCTTAGGCTACTGGAAAACTTTGACTCTAGTTGGGAAAGAGGTTGTCATGTCCCCAATTAAAATGTTCTCAATGAAATTTTCAATTTTATAATTTTCATGATGAATATAGTATTAGATAAATAGAAGCTATGAGAAATAAATTGTGGAGATGTCAAAAATATTTTGGAGAAAAGACAAGGTTGGAACTTAGGAAAAGAAGAAAATTAAAGTGAAAATAAGTTGTGGAGATTACCAAAAAGAGAATTGAAGTCATGTTAAAAACCAAACCATGTTATCAAAGAATAGTGTGAGAGAAATCAAACCATGGTATGAGGAAGGAAAGAAATAATGAAAGGAAAGATAGAGCCTCATTTTGAGCATATTCTATTTGGAATTTCATTTCAGAATTGAAGAGTTTTCTTGAGATGCTTAGCCAAGTCAATTAGTACTGTTTAGCACAAGAATTTCTAAGTGGAAATTCCACCCTCATTTCCAAGAAATTTGAGTGTCTCCCTAGTGAGGTAATTTTGGAAGTCCAATTCAACATTTCTACAGAGATTTATTCCAGGTATTCATTCATTTTTCCACTCCTTGGGTACAAAGGAAATATGAGTTTCTCATTGGGGAATAAATTATTGTCGGTTGGAGTTTCGATTATTTTGTAGGTGATGTTCCTTATTTTTACCAATGATATTTTATAGGATTTGCAAGCCAGAGATCAATATTATTTGTGGGCTGCAAATTCTTTTTTTGGAGATATGTTGGGGTTTATTGATTATCCTCTATGTATGGGTTGTGTAGTAGTGTTTTTCCAAGTATTGGAGCTAATTTTTCCAACAGTTTGAGGAATAAATTTGATTGAATTTGGAAGAGTTCCCCTTTGGGGAAATTGTGCATTCCTGTAGCAGCTCAATTTTTGTAACTCACTAGAAAACTATGAAGGGCCACACATTGATTTTGTGGTTTCAGTGACTCGTGGATTGAATTTGAAATTCTTATGTTTTTTTTGGGTTTTATGAGAATAGTACATGTTTAAAATTTTCAAATTTCCCACGTGATATTCAGTCTTGAAATCCTCATCCTTATAGCAGGGTGAATTAGTGGTTTAGCTAGAATTTTAACACTATTTTGGTCATTCTAGGTCAGTTGGAATCAACTCAAAAATATTTCTTGTTTTTATTTTTAGGGGTGTGAGGAGAGTTAACACCAAAAAAATTGTACACTTGCCAGTACAATCTAGAAGGCATTAAAAGTGTGCACCAGAATACACATGCAGACATTTTTCTAGCTAAATACATTATGAAGTTTAAAAAATCAAAGTTTTTCTAAGATATAATGTTTATAAAGGAAAAAATATTAAGGTTGCATGTATGTTTCTTCTATAAATGTGAATGCATCGCATAACCTCCAAAATCCGCGTGGTAGTAGAAGAGGATGACTAAAGGATCCCATACTACTTTGCACACTTGGGGCCGACTCTCTGACATGAGATCGATCCAATACAATTGAATTCGTATCACCTTGGGGATATACAACCCTTAATGGAATCCTCTTGTCCTACTCATGTGTCATTATCATACATGTAACAAGAGACGGAAGAAGGATTCAAAAAACTCTATATAAACATGCCATGGGAGAACCAAAGCATGAGACATTGTTATGCTGGCCAAATTTTTGTTTCAGCAAACCACCATTGTATTGTTGAAGCCAAGAAAGTGATGTTAGGGTCCCACCTTAACCCCCTTATTTATGTAGTAGGATCAAGTCATAGTTATAGTTAAGTAAAGAGTCAATAAAGCCCATATTAATAATTGTGAGTGGTTAACCTGCATTTAATGACAAGACCACAGTTAGTTGCAAATGGGCCATGGTATTAGATAGATGGTATTAATAAGAACCATGGTATTCCCAGCATGTATGAGTCATATATAAAGGATAGAGACTCCCTGCGAGGAGCATCGTGTCTTATTTTGTAATCGAGCTCTGCTCTATTGGAGGTTGCCCCCTTGAAGAGGCAAGTGAACATTACTTTCTGAATAATAAAATACCAGCTGTTATTTCTCATTGTTCTATGTTCTGGGTATCTTTCTGGACATATTGGGTATTCTTGTATCACCTTGGAGGTTAAGAGCATAACAAGTGGTATCAGAGCGCTTTCCAGGGCTGGTGGGATCTCCATTTTTTAGCAATTTTTTTTTTTTGGCTAGAGACGTGTTCTGGCGTCTTTAAACCACGAGATCTATTGTTGAGTGCATAAACCTACAGATTTGAGGAGGCATGCACACGGGAAATAAAAGAGGTGGTCACGCTTGTTGGACTCCCTTGTAACCCCTGTGGGTACCCCTTCGAGTAGTAGCGCATTAGATAGAACCACGCACAGACTGTCTTCCAAGTACACTCTGGTATATCGAAAGCCCCCTAGCTCCCTTGAAACCTCGTCATAGATTAAACGTTAGTCGTATTACCACTACAGTACACCGAGAACAGCACTCGGAGAGATTACTCGCCCATGCAATAGGGTAGTCGGGTTGTACGACTAAGGGTACGATTGATCCTCCTTGCTTAGTGCCCTGAAAAATTAGGCCAAGTACTACTATCAGACCCTTATGTATATTGCGATCTGTAGCACCTAACACTCCTCGAGACCATAATTCCCTTTTCTATTTCTAGATCACGCATAATCTCTGCCAGATCAGATCTTGCAAGTGGGGTTTGCAACAGCAATAGAAAGCAGTCCCGCAATTCAGATTTAACAAAACAACCATTCAGATCTATTAGATCCATCAGATCCATAGAAGCAATTTGTTCTACCACTCAAATCTATTCAATCAGCCATTTAGATCTCTCAGATCCACCAGATCCGCCATCTCAGATCCACCAGATCCGCCATCCACAGTCTGAGACCCCCCAGGGTGCTTATTGGTGACCTAGCCCATAAGAAGCAAGATGATGAGCTGAGCAAGGTGGTACCATTCAATTGTTAGTGCCAAAAAAAAAAATCGAGTGGTCCCAAATTTCAAGTACATCAGATCGGTGCATGGTAGAAACTAGAGCTCAAGCTATGGCCAATGAGAAGATCGACAAACTTCAACAATCCTTGAAAGACATCCAAGACCAGCTGGCACCAATAACTAATGCACTCTATAAGGGCAAGGCAGAAGCCCACGAGGAGGCATATATTGGCAACGAACACAGTGAGGGGGAGTCTAGCCACTCTCTTCACCTTTGGGGCACCCACCAACAATCCCATCCGCAACCACCCAAGCTGGATATGCATAAATTTGATGGTTCTCACCTAGCAACATGGATATCACAGATGGAGTAGTATTTCAATCTGAATTACATCTTAGATAATGAGACTCATCTTATGGTGGGGAGCATGTACTTGGACAATGAAAGATGGCAATGGTGGCAATGGCATCAACATTGCAATGGAAGGCCCTTGACTTGGGACACCTTCAAAAAAGCTCTTATAGAATGCTTTGACCATGACTGCTTTTTTGGGTTGTCTCACTAAGCTCCGATAGACTGGCATAGTGGATGAATATATTATAGCCTTTGAAGCCTTAGCTTTCCACACTATGGGTCTCCAAGATGAGTTCTACATGGAATGTTTTATCAGTGGTCTTAAAGAGGCCATACAAGCTCACGTCCGACTGCACCACCCTCCCACATGGTCAGAGACTTGCAAGATAGCTCGTAAAGTTGAACATGCATTAGCAGCCTACTCCAATCTTCCAAATTTCACTGCTAAGGGTTGCCCCCCGTAGGCTCACAACACTACTCAAACACTTAAGGTTCAAAAGGTGTCACCTACAGAAATGGCAAAAAGAAGAAAGCAGGGATTATGTTACTACTGTGATGAAAAATACTCCCCAAGTCATAAATGCAAGGAGCCCAAATTCTTTCAAATTGATGCTACTAATTAGAGCTCATCAGAGGAAGCCCCACCACTTGAGGAACCTGAGGAGGAAGAAGAGGACAACTAGAAGGACAATGTCCCTAACAAAACAGTTATTTCGCTTCATGATTTGGCAATGATTTCTTCACCACAAACTCTCAAAATCAAAGGTCTTATTAAGGATTTCCCAGTAGTAGTATTGATTGATAGTGGAAGTACACATAATTTTATCCATCAAAGAGTCATGGAAACAGTGTATTATTGTGTACGAGTAGTTTCTAACGTCCAAGTCCAAATTGCGGATGGGGGAACAATGAAATGTGAAGGCCGCTATGAAAATGTCAAGCTTCAAATGGGGGATTATCAGTTGAAGACCCACATGTTTGCCATATAGATGGGAGGGTGCACCATTATAGTCGGTGCTGAATGGCTTCGCACACTTGGGCTAATCACAATGGATTTCTAGGAGTTATATATGAGATTTAAGCAGAACAACTCCACACATACCCTCCGCGGACTCCACGTGGGAGCTCCCTCTATCATCAGCTCACATAGGATGGAAAAATTGTTAAAAAAGGGCCATCATGGATTTATAACTCAATTTAATGCCATCCAAGCCGTCGAACCCAATTCTCTTCTGATTCATCCTGAGATGCAATAGATTTTAAATAACCATCTGCCAGTCTTTGGCAAGCCTCATGAGCTTCCACCCTCGAGAGGGGAACATGATCATAACATCACTTTCGTCCCAAGGGCCCAACCACTAAATGTGCACCCACATAGATATCTGTTGGCCCAAAAGAATGAAATAGAAAAAATAATCAAGGAACTTTTGGAAGTAGGCACCATTCGTGTCAACATTAGTCCTTATTGATCACCGGTGGTCATGGTGCTCAAGAAAGATGGGGAATGGAATATGTGTCCAGACTTCAGGGTCCTCAATAAGTTGACAGTCAAAGATAAATTTCCCATCCCGGTTGTTGATGTCTTGCTAGATGAACTAAATGGGGCTCAATTCTTCCCTAAGTTGGATCTTCGCTCAGGCTACCACCAAATTCGCATGAAAGAAGTGGACATTCTGAAGACTACTTTTAGAACTCATGAAGGCCATTATGAGTTCCCGGTCATGCCATTCGGTCTTTGTGATGCCCCATCTACTTTTTAGAGCCTTATGAACCACCTCCTCAAACCGTATCTCAGAAAATTTGTCCTTGTTTTCTTCGATTACATCCTCATCTAAAGTTGCACTTGGCCTGAAGATCTTCAACATGTAGATCTCCTATTGCAACTATTCCGCAAGCATAAATTATTTGTTAAGATGTCCAAGTGTTCCTTTGGCATGGAAGAAGTTGAGTATTTGGGCCACATTGTGGGGTGTGAAGGTGTCAGGGTGGACCCAAAAAGATCCAGGCAATGCAGGATTGGCCTCAACCTAAGACCTTGAAGAGCCTGAGAGGAGTTTTGGGTCTCATGAGGTACTATCTCAAATTTTCCTTCCCATTCCACAATGGATTGAAGAGGCTCGTAGGGAATGGCTTTCACATCCTTGGCTCTCCCAACTCATTACTAAATTACAAGTGGATCCAAATTCCACCAAGGGCTACTCATAGTAGGATGAGATTCATCACTACAAGGATAGAGTTGTAATATCACCAACATCCACCCTCAAAAGTGGTGGTTGTGGATCTACTTTCTAAGTGTGCTCATTTTTGTGCCCTACCCCACCCTTTTACATTGACTTTGGTGGCTCAATCTTTCATGGATCGGATCTTCAAATTGCATGGCATGCACACTTCTATTGTGCCTGATCGTGACTTGATCTTCACCAGTAATTTTTGGCAGGAACTCTTCAGGCCACAAGGTACCCAACTAAAACTCAGTACTTCCTATCATCCACAAACGGATGGTCAAACTAAAGCAGTCAACAAATGTTTGGAAACCTACCTTAGGTGTTTCACTTCAGAAAAGAAACATATTTGGGTACAGTGGTTACCTCTAGCTGAATGGTGGTATAACACCAACTATCATGCCACCACCAAATTGACTTCCTATGAAGCAATTTATGGTCAACTCCCTCCTTCGCCTACTTCTTATATCAAGGGGTGCTCAAAGGTACAAGTAGTGGATCAATTCCTACAGAACTGCACAACCATGCTCTCCCATCTTAGAGAGAATCTTCATCAAGCTCAAAATCGCATGAAGCAACAGGTAGATTAGCATCGCTTAGAACACCAATTTCAAGAAGGGGATCAGGTATTTTTGAGGCTTCAACCATATAAGCAAACATCACTCAAAGACAAGGGTTGTCAAAAACTATCTCCAGAATTCTATGGACTATACCACATACTTCAGCGCATTGGAGAAGTGGCCTACAAGCTAGCTTTGCCACCCACTACAAAAATCCATCCAGTTTTCCATGTCTCATGCCTCAAGAAAGTGATTGGGAACAATTGCAGAATTCAAACCAGTCTACCTGAATTGGATGAAGAAGGGTCAATTTGGCTCCAACCTGAACAGGTCCTAGACACATGAGAACGACACCTGCATCGCCACATGATCAAGGAAGTCCTCATCAAGTGGAAAGACACCTCTCTGGAAGATGCAACCTGGGAACCAACCACTATTCTTCAGTAGTTTCCGCAGCTTTAGCCTTGAGGACAAGGCTATTCTTTAGGGGGATGGCATGTTAGAGTCCCACCCTAACCCCCTTATTTATGTAGTAGTATCGAGTCATAGTTATAGTTAAGTAAGGAGTCAATAAAGCCCATATTAATAATTGTAAGTGGTTAACCTGCATTTAATAATGGGGCCACAATTAGTTGCAAATGGGCCATGGTATTAGATAGATGGTATTAATAAGAACCATGGTATAGCTCCATGGTATTGCATGTATTAGTCATATATAAAGGATAGAGACTCCCTGCGAGGAGCATCGTGTCTCATTTTGTAATCGAGCTTTGCTCTATTGGAGGTTGCCCCCTCGAAGGGGCAAGTGAACATTACTTTCTAAATAATAAAATACCATTTGTTATTTCTCATTTTTCTATGTTCCAGGTATCTTTCTACACATATTGGGTATTCTTGTATCGTCTTGCAGCTTAAGAGCATAACAAGTGAAGAGTGCTAGCATGCTGGCCAAATTTCTTCTAAGAAACCCGACATCTTAGTGAGTGTAGAGGAATACACCCTTGGAGAGTCTTCGCACTTCTTCTTCGAGAGAGGAGAAATTTGCAAAGAGATTGAGGAAATAAACCCCTTTCCTAAGGTTTTTTAGCTCCATAGCTCAAAGAATTCCCTTCAAGTGTCTGAGATTCTAATTATATTCAACCTCTACCACTAGAAATCAATAAACAGATATTTTTCCATATATTATTCATGTGTTTGCTCCATTTGAGCACTGTTTTGTTTATGTACCTATTTATTTAAATTTATGTTTATGTATCCATTTTTTTGACTATTTACAATGTTGTGTTTATTTAAGCATGTCCATTAATAACACCAATTTTGACTGTGATCCTTTGTTGGTAACAATCCAATGTTAAGCGGGTGTCTTTTGGTACACTTGTGCTCCGAAAACACTACAGCAAGAATGGTGACCTTACTGATCTCTTTTCATTAATCTAGAGATTGTTTTTGTAGGACCTCCTCTTTTCACAACCATCCTACAAGGTGTTCTTCACCTTCTTGGATTCTTTTATAGACCCATAGGATTTGTTTTGAGCTCGTAGAAGTAAATATTTTTTGATATTTCTTGCTGGCTAGAGTTTTCCTCTGACAGATATGAGTGCACGTCTATTTTTGCAAAAGAATGTGAGAGTGCATATGTGTTTGAAAAAAGTGTGTGGTAAACAAAGAGCAAGAAAAACATTGTATTGTTCAGTTTTTTCAAGTAGTTGGCACCCTTTAGTGAATTTCCTTCACCTCTACATTCAATATTTTCAATTTTAGTACTCTTGGTTGCCTGATGAATAATAATTCATCAAGCAATTAGAGTTTTTTTTAATGTATTTTCAAAATACCCACATAGCCTAATTAGGGAGAAAAGTAAGTGGCCAAAGTCTACATATGTTTTCAAACTATTTTGCTTAAAATTCTTCAAATCACATAGCTTAATTAGTGAAGCATGTAAGTGGTGTATTATCCAATAATCTTTCTACTAACCAAAGAATTTTTTGGACTAGGAGCAAATTTTACTAGAGAAATTAAGTAATCTTTGCTTCCCTTATTTCTCTTAGATGAACCTGTGATTGCATATGAAAAACTTGTCGAAAACATTTGAATTTCCATCTCATTTATTAAATTCCACATAGCTTAATAGGAAAAAAGTAAGTGGCCCATAATACACAAACAATTTTATTTTTTACACACAAGGAACAACCAAAACTTGTCATAATTAGAAGTATATTGAAAAGGAACATCACATATCTACATCTTATCACAATTTGTATGTTCACTTACATCACCCACTAAGGCTTCATATGATTTGTACTCAACAAAGCCTCCAGTTTTGTGAAGGTTTGGGTACTTAGTCTATTTTGGCATACAAAATCACTCCATAAGTGAAGTAAGACTCCTTAAATAAAACCATAACTTGAACCAATTAAATTTCCCAATAGGGGCCACAAAAAAAATTATAGTTCGGGTTTAGATCATTGAGGGTAGGCATCATATAAGCTGCCATGGTCATGTCACACAATTGAAACATAGTTGTTGAATTTCTAGGTAGTTTAAAATCCTTTAATCATCTCATGGAAAATAATATTCGAGCATGGTAGAGACCCGATTCAAAGGGTGTTTGACTTAGGTCCAGTGCGTGTGGTACTCTTTGGGGCTACCTAACCCATCTACTACTTGGTACTAGTAACTAGCTACTGAGAAGATAAAGACTTGACTCCTCATGTGGTATCAAGGTACCCACTGACCAAATCTAGGGCATCCTTTCCCTATAGGTGAGGATACAGGTACCACTTGAGCCTTATTACCATTACCTTGGTTGGTTCATCGACTACTGGAAGGTGTCACTAGTTCTATTAGGATGTTGCCCCATGACCCATCAGAGGATACCTTCACAAGGTCTAGTTACTTTGAGAGCAAACAAGATGATTAGGTCTTCATAGGAATATTTATCATATGCAACAAATAAAAACTCTTTCTTGTTTTCTTGATCACATAGTTTAAATTAAAGGAAAATAAACCATTTATAGTTTCTCTTTTCTTTATGTATGTGATCAAATTTCATTGATATTTATCTCCTTCCCTCACCAAACACAAAATCGTGCATACTCTAAATCAACACAATAGGGGACCCCATGGCTCCTCATCGATCTAGACATTTTTTAAACCTCCACCCTTTTCTGGGAGGTGTTCCTAGACTCCCACCATTTAGACTGAGAGGATGTCACTCAACCACCATTATTGGGTCTTCCTTTATTGGTGCATCTTTGCTCAGAACTCATCCTCTACAAAGTACACCCTTCACCACTCTAGAAGGATCCCCACATGCCACTCCCTTTGGGAGTGCACACACCTCTCCTCTAGATAGTCCCTAAGATACCCATCGAGGTAATTCTCCCATGACATCCCCACAAAGGATGAGAAAATGTCGTAGCCTATGAAAGACCTAGTTTGAAGACAAAGTCCTCCTAGACATATTCCTAAGATCCCTTGTATCATAAATCTGTATGGACATGGAAAATTCATCCTCGCAAACTAAGGAAGAATCTATTAGTAAAGCCCAACAACTGGAGCTTATCTATACCCAGTCTGGGTATATTTATCATGTGCTTCCAAATGACCCCCTCCCACAAACTTATAAAAAGATCCCAAGTGCATCTATTAGTGTTAGCAGATTAATTGGGTTCCTATCCTAAAATTACCAAAGAAACAACTACCAAAACCCTGGGTATTCATTCAATGGCCAAGCATATGAAGCTACCCATAACACACCACCATTGGACCATTCAAGGTACTATAATGGTGAACTCGCACCTATGTAGAATATAGTCAATAGGGTTAACCAATAGCAACCCCCACAAGGAGGCTCATATCATCTTGCTCAGATGTAACAATACTCCTCTTGGAGTATGGATAAGACGTCTGCTCCCCTGAGTTAGTACATTAACCAAGGACAAGGAATTAAATATTCTCCTTTCTGAGCACAACAACACAACATCTGCCAACGCAGAATAATGCACAAGTGAATCTAGTGCAACCTTCTCTTGCACAACAACAACCGAAGGAACAAATGAATTAAGTTAATTCGTCCAATGCTACTAAGACAAAATAAAAATGAAAGCCAAAGGGATAACTAGAGCGAGGGGGAAATAATCCACTACAAGCCCCAAGGGAACTGGGAAGGGATAACCCCAACCAGAACCAATGCCAAGGTACATCCAACAATAATGCAAAGAAACATGGCAAAAACACTAGTCTGTGGACTATCCATGGATGCACTATCTGCGGAGAGTACGGTCATTATACCCACCACTATCCTTAACGTCCTCACTTGAGAAGGATACAAGTTAGTAGGGGGAAAGGCGATCAACATGCGGTAGTGATGTTAGACCCCTTCCCCCATCAGGGAATCATTAACACCCAAAAACAAATTCCCCAAACTCATCCATCTAGAGGGAATCTCTATAATGCCCCTAATCACGATACTTTCATGATAGGGGAAGATATCCTTTTGAAAACAAAGAATCAAAGAGACAAAGCCTCCATAGAGCCCAATTCCTCCACCTTGGCTAGGCCAATACCTATAGGGCCATTGACCATCCCTCAAACTTTTGTAGAAGCCATGCCGAAAATGGTCAAAGGACCCTTACATCGCGCAACATGAAAATCAAAAGTAACTCATAGCTACAACATAGTTGACGACTTAGCACAATCGCAATTAGCTATGTCATTGCTTGAAGTCCTGTAAACATGCCTAACACAATGGAATACCTACTTTCTACTCTAGGTGAAATCGACCCATATGATTCCCACATTATGGTCTTTGACATGGATAGAGCTACTCGACGACTACCCTCATTCTAGAACATCAACATCCATCATTGCATCATTGACGAATGGGCTTCCACATGCATAATGTACAAATCGATTTGGAAAAAATTAGGATCCCTAGAATTTAAGCCTTCTGACATAATGGTCATAGCATATGATGGATGCAATTCAGGTCCTGTCAGCTTATAACCTAGCATGCCATTTAAGTTGGCTCGAAAAATTATGTTAATAGACATTGATGTACTTGATGCAAAGTTGGATTACAACATCCTACCAGGCCAAATCTATATGTACAAAATGCTCACAACTAGTTCATCGGTGTTCAAAACAATGATATTCCCCCACAATGGGAAGGTCATTACCATTGATAAACTCACATACTATGAGGAGGAAACTTCACTTACACTAGATGGAGTGTTTCCCTTAGTATCATCCTTTGCAGAGGTGGTCACTACTTATATGGAGCTCAGCATAGGCCAGGTTAAGCCATCAAATCTCCTAGGAACATTCCCAACAGACCCTCTGGTAAGACAAGAGTTTGTCCCAAATACCGGAGCACTGGTGTGCATGATGACTTCATCAAAAACCACCTACAAGCAAGAACTAGTTTTGGATGATAACAATGACGTTCTTACCAATCCAAATATCTTACCTAAATCTATCACCAATATGCCCTTCTTATATCCACTACCTAGGTTTGTCTCACACCAAGTCATTGCAACACTCACATTCCCTCACATAGCTCTAACAATACCAGTCTGATATTTGGCCCCCAAGGCCATGCCAGCTAGCACATGTTACACTGCAATAGGGGTAGTACATATTCCTCCTGAGGATAGTAAGACACCGCATACATCACATACCGTGGTACCACCTATGCCACAAGCAGTGTTGGTACCAACACTAGCTAAGCCAAAACCAATGGATAATAAAAACATTAAAAAGGCATAAGCCCCAAATGATCCCTCCTCTAGGATCCTCAACCCTACACTTTTTGTGAAATCATAGGGAAACACACCAATAAGTGGCTCGAATTAAAAGAGCGCGAAGCTCTACTACATGCCCCAAAAGAACTTATAAACAATCCAACATAAATCGAGAAGAAGAACAAACCCACATATATTAAATCATTATCCACCAATCACACATGTTATATCTACAAAGAGTACGAGCATTATACTCATGATTTTCCTGAATTTCCTCGATACAGATATGTGTTAGTGGTACTCACCCAAACCAATTCGCCATCACCCTTCATAGAGGATGGTTCCAAAAATATTCTTTATGTCGTAAGAAAAGAAGCTTCTTGCTCCTCTCCTTAGACAACTCCATCAACATCCACCTAAAATCCAAGGTGATCTCAACAGACATATACCTCACCATCACCTACATATCGCAAAAAGAGCCTGTAATCAACCAATTCCCTAAGTTACAGGCATTTAACCGATTATATCTAGTTCTGCATGTCACCCAACAAATGAGATCAAGGGACAAGTGTTACACTTGCCAAATTTGTGTTGGAAACCATCACGTACAACGTTTTCCCCATATTTCTCAATTTCATCCAATGTTAGGATTCATGTGGCGATTTATCATGGAGAATTCAGATTGGCCTGGAGTAGAGATCGAACCACCACATCATTCATCACCTATCGGGAATGAAGTATCCAGGTCCATTATGTGCATGTTTGAGTAGAAACAACAACCAAAAGCAAAGCAAGGAACATGTCATCTTATTCCCCCTCACCTCCACCAATACAAATCAAACTTTCTATATGGTAGTTAGGCATCGACACCCCATACTGTGAGGCAGGGATGTAGAATATATACTGATACTACTCATAGCAATGAGGCATGCCCCATGTTACATACATTTCGACATCTTAGGATTCAAAACCAACATGCTATCGAAGAAGCCTTGCTTTTCCCCTATACGGCCTACCTATCCAAAAAAATCTAGATTTACAAAGGTTAAGGCTCAAACTCTTACATGTCTCTCTCCACGCAAATCCTAGGTACTCAAGCTTACCACAACAGTGAGAAATGCTACAAGAAATCTCTCTAACCATCACAAATCAGCAATGCAAATGAGCGATATTTGGGCCCCATTCCCTATCTATCTCCCTTTTCGCCATATCTTGGGGTATGTAATAGAAGCCTACGCTCTCCATTGACAAAACTAGAAGAGTCATGAAGATTAGTCCCACAACATCTTCATGATGGAACCCTCCCTTCCAATAAATGAAAAAAATCATTTTTTGGCCTATCGCACATGTCAGGTACTTCTCTAACTCTTTAATCCCATAACATCCATTTATATGTATGTCTTGAATGATTCTTTCACTTCAAGTTTTGGTTGTATCCATTGCAGGAACATCACACATGTTCAACATCAACCAACAACCCAACAGGAAAATAACAAGAGCAAGTATCATTCTCCACTCATCATGATAGGATTCCTCCTAAAGCTTTGTATATATTGACATCATTTCTCCAAAATGCACCATAATGTCCAACATCTCGACCATGTTTATCACCATTGCACCCTTTTATATGGTAAACATTCACATTGGTTGATAGAACCCCACCTTCGTGGCTCCCTTCATCATTGTAGACCCCTGTTCACTAAAGTAGCCATGATCACTCAATCAGGCCTGGGAAACATCTCACATGCATGTCTAAAAATTTAGCCTCATTATGCTACATTCCTTATGCCTACACATTGGTTCCTGGACCCTCTCACAATAGTAAACAAATGCATCTCCATGTCTTACATTTTTCCTCTCATTCATCCATATCACATAGCCCATTTGTATCAAATCATCTACCTCACCGACCTGACACAGAGACCAACTAATGGGACCCCCACCCTCAATATATAGACCACACCCTTACATAGACCATTGTCATCATGGGGCACCCATTTTCATGTATGTACATTCAAACCATCCCTTATTCTTTTGGAAAGTGTACAAATATTTTGTCTCAAAAAAATAAAAATAAAAAAATTCTCCCATCCACATTTGATTTCTCCAATTTAGGGCCTTCGCCCTCCAGCAATTGTTAGGATATTCCGACACATAGGAATAGTTAAGTATAACTTGGTCTAGTATAGGGTTAGGTAAAGTGTGTTTCTTTACTATGTACATTTGTAACTTACAATCCGACGGTCACGATATGTAGTGATCCAACGGTTCATTCTCTCCTCGGTATTACCGACACTTGATCCATGGCTTGACACCCGATTGGTCCATGAATTCTATTTAAAGGCATGGAGGGTCATTTGTAGGTTAACCGTGCATGAGAGAAGCTTATGTAAATTTTCATTCTTTTATTAATAAATTGCCTGTAGTAGCCACGTTGGCGCAGGCCGTGGGCTGTTTCCCTCTCTGAGGGTTTTAACCACGTCAAAATACTGGTGTATTTATCTGTGATCTGTTTGTGAGCGGTGTCCTTTT
>APFE030536017.1:83947-99410 GCA_000404065.3 Pinus taeda | reverse complement strand
TACCTGCGGGTACGCACCTCCTGAACTGTTCTCCTGCGTACTTCTTTATTTTCATCAAAATGAGAGCCATGCCATGTGTGTTTGCCATCAAGTACAACATCTGAAATCATACCAGAACCATAATGCCAACACGTCTCTCTATTTTTTTAGAAATTTTGGAGCATTGTTGAGAGTTCATTTCATAATTTTCCTCCAACATTAGTAGTGACAATTATTAGGTAGTTTGTTTGGATATTTTGAGCCATTTTAGTTGGAAATTTCACTTTGTTTCTCAACTTGATATTTCATGCTTGTAGTAGCGAGCCCAAGTTTTATCTATTGAGTCCATTGTATTCAGCTCCAACTTCAAAATCAATAAATGGATCATTTTAATGGATTCTCGTTTATGGATATCTAAAATATTCTTATTTTTGTAAATTTGTGTCTACATGTGTGAACATTATTGGCTACAAGTTAGTGCTTGTTTTGATATTCTTTGTATTTTCTAGTTTGGAACATTATAGTGTGGTCAATGGAAAGAGTACATCTAGCAGAGGTTTTTCAATGGGCTGAAAAATGGTTTATTATATTAGCAAGAAACATTCTTCCATGAAACTTAGTATTGTTGAAGTTAAATGTAAGAAAGCCTATGTAGTTTGTGTGAAGTTGTTTGGCTTTAGAATTCGCCTGCTAGAAAATTTGAGCAAGTGTTGGAATCAACCATGATATTTTGTGACAGTAAAAGCTTCATAGTAGGTAAAATCATATTTTGTACCACTATATTCATGATATGGTATAGAAGGGAGTGGTGATGCTTCATTATATCTATATTGATGAGCAGATGGCCTAAAATGTTCACAAAACCTTTGTCTCAGGTGAATTTTGTACTCTTTATAGACATGCTTAGAGTAATAGAGAATTCCTCTATTAGTGAGAGAGCATTTTTGTGGCAATAACAAGATCCTGAAATGAACTATTAATGGATGGACAACAGGGGTATGGTCCAGATTGTGATGACAATAGGAGTTTGGCCTGGACTATGAATGGATGGACAACAGGGGTACGGTTTGGATTGTTTGTGACAACGACAACTTAAACTGAAGTGTCGACGGATGCAAAACATCTATATCGATTGAATTTTTGGTGACAATAAGAGATTAGCTTGGAATTTTGATCGATGGATAAATGAGGTCTAGCTCGAGGTGAAAGTTAGAAAATGAGTTACAGTTTGGGCTAATTGTGGTGAGACAATTTTAAATTTTTCCTCTTTTATCGAATTGAAGCTATCAAAATTCATATAAGCATTATGCATTTTGATTCGATGTAAAAAGACAATATGTGGAGAATTATTTTCTTGTCGTAATGATAATTTTTTCAAAAAAAATTGGTGTTTTATATCTCTCAATTCTCCATTAAATGCAATACTTGTCCTTGCAAATTTTTGCACATCTTATGACATATGCATGTGTTCAAGTAACATAACTTAGTCTCAAATGTGTAATTTTTTATTATATATATATATATATATATATATATATATATATATATTATATATATTATAATATATATATTATTATATATATTATATATATATATATATATAAAGCATGATCTACACAGAGATATATTTTTTCATAAAATAATGTAAAATTATATTTATTATTATTTTCGAAGTTAGAAACATAATACTTCAATTTCATTTTGCAGACACATGTGTTTGTGTAATATTTTTGCATATTTTAAATAAATTGAAAAACCAAGAGTACAATTTTGAAGAGGACTCATAAATGAACATAGTGTCATTTTTTAAATTTTTTTTGTTGTGTATATTTTATGTTATTGATTTTTTATTCAACCACTTTGAAACTATCCAAAAATATTTCAAGTATTATATTTAAAATAAATTAGATGAAAAATGTCATATGAATTCGAAAGTGTCAAATTGAAATTTAATCGGATAGAGTATTCTTTCACAAATTCAACATGATCAACTCCACCAC
The DNA here is from genome assembly GCA_000404065.3 of Pinus taeda. NCBI lineage: Eukaryota > Viridiplantae > Streptophyta > Pinopsida > Pinales > Pinaceae > Pinus > Pinus taeda. Next base: position 97,431 of record APFE030536017.1, on the reverse strand, counting down.
TTAAGGAAAAACATTTCCCTAAGTCCACCAGTGTACAAAATGGGGTTGTAGAGAAATCTACAAAAGGAGTGGTAAAATTGTGGTTTTTAAGACATAGTGCTTAAAGTGGTTGATTGAGCAGTTAAATTTTAAATTCAAATATCTCTATTGAGGGTTTTATAATCCCTCGATCGAGCCATTTACTTGGTTAACTAGGGGCTTGATTGAGCTATATGGCCCGATTGAGCCTTTGTAGAAACATTTTCAAATCCTTATGTGAATTCCATAATTCCACAATTTATATTTTAGAATGAACAAAGATAAAAAAGTTTAATTCACTAATAATTTAACCAATTCGATCTCATATTACTTTACTAAAAATGAAAATTCAACTAGAGCTAGGTTATTAACAACGTTAGAAATTTTTTATGCTATTGCATTGAGAGGCACATTCTACAACCTAGTATGGGGGTAATGTGTAAGTATGTATGTTTGTCCTAAAAATATAAGTTATCATATACCTTGAATTTGAATGGATTAGAAATTTACATTTGAAAAATGTTTTTACCGCATTAAAATTCTCTTAAGAAACTAGCTCACAAAAAGATAGAAAAGATAAATCAACGACCTCAAAATCAGCCTCTTCGAGGGGGAAACCTCCTTTACATTACACAAATGAACAATTCTTGGATGATACAAACAACAAAACCTCCTTTCTATATATAGGAGTCTAAGGGGTTATAATATAATCAAAGTTGACATAATAATAATAATATAAGGGCACAAAAATAACAATAGTGGGCTTTTATGGGACACAATAATAACATTAAGGGCTAAAAAGACAATAGTAATTGGGAAATCACTAGTATTATAGGGACATAAAATGCCCCTCTCCTTCAAAAATGTGTTTTCCTAAATGCTGGAGTAGTTCTGGATGCTTCTATATGAAACTTTCATCCTCCCATGTGGAATATTTACCGAGTAAGTTCTTCCACTTTATGAGATACTCCAAAATTGATTGATTTTGTAGCTATTGAGTTCTTGCTTCTGTGACTACTTCAAGTTCCAATATGATTTTTCCTTCCTCATCATGTTCTAGAAATATTGCTTGAACTGGAGGTTGTCACCTATAACCTTCTTTAAGCATGAAACATGGAAAACTGGGTGCAATCAGGGAAGATGTAAGAAGCTCCAATCTGTATGCCATAGTACCAAGCTTTTGCAACACCTTGTATGGACAATAATACTTTGGTGATAATTTGTTATCCTTCTGAGCTTTCTTGAGGGACATTTGTTTATATGTTTGTAGCCATAGAAATACCGAGTCACCTACATCAAAACTTCTTTCGTTGTGATGTTGATCTTCCTATTGTTTCATTATATTCTGTGCCAAAGTGATGTTATCCTTTAAGAGTTGGAGTACATGTTATTGATGATTGATGTGATCTTCCACTACTTGAACCTTAGAGTTTTCTCTTAAATATGATGTGAAGGATGGTGGATGATATCCATAAAGTGCCATAAATGCGGTTATTTTCGCTATAGTATGGAAGAAAGTTTTATACCACCATTCAGCAAGAGGCAACCATTTGACCCATTGTGTATGTTTATTAGATACAAAGCAACGAAGATATCCTTCCAAACATTTGTTTACTATCTCAGTTTCCCAATTAGATTGAGGATGATAAGATGAGCTATGAGCTAACTGAGTACCAAGACAAGAAAATAATTATGTCCAAAATTTTCAAGAGAAAATGGGATCTCTATTGCTTACAATAATAATTGGGTTTCCATGTAGCTTTTGAATTGTTTCCATAAATGCAATAGAAATTGTGTTGGCTTTATATGGTGAGATAATGCACAAAAGTGTGCATACTTGGTAAGTCTGTCAAATACCACCACGATGACGCTCTTTCCTTTGGACTTGGGTAAACCTATGATAAAATCCATTGAGACCTCCTCCCAACAATGACTTGGAATGGATAAATGTTTTAATAGACCCAGGCTCTTAATTGTTTCAACTTTATTATGTTGTTAAACCAAACATTCCGCCACAAAATTTTGAATATAAAATTTAAGGCCATCCCAAAAGGATTCCTTCTTAATCCTGTTGTAAGTTTTTAAAAATCTAGAATGCCCTCATAAGGGATAGGTGTGCAATTCCATAAGAATATTTTGTATGAGTTGGGAATTCTTACATAGGTATAAGTGATCTTTGTACCATAACGAATCATTTTTCCAACTAAATGTATCAAATATACTGATATCTTGTTGTAACTTTTGAATGAGTACCCACACTTCTTCATCATTCTTCCATTCGTCCCTTGCTTCGTTTATCCAATCTGGTTCGATAATAGAAATGGCGCAAAGAAATCCTTTGACATCCTCATCCTTTCTTGAGAATGCATCTACCACAACATTTTTATTCCCTTTTTTGTAGATGATTTGAAAGTGATAACCCAACATCTTTGTGACCCATTTTTGTTGCTCTTCTAAATATAATCCTTGTTCTAAAAATTATTTAAGACTATCATGATCTATTTTTACCTTGAAGTCTCTTCTGATTAGGTATGGTCGCCATTTCTTAAGTGCATGTAGTATTGCCAACATTTCCTTCTCATAAATAGCTTTGTGTAAATAATGTCCTTTCATTGGATGACTCTCGAAAGCAATGGGTCTTTCTTCTTGCATTAAAACAACACCAATTCCATTTCTTGAGGCATCACATTCCATAATAAAGGTTTTTTCGAAGTCTGATGTAGCTAAGACCATTGCTTGGAACATTTCCTCTTTAAGATGATCAAAGACCTTCATTGCTTCTAGAGTCCATGAAAATGCATCTTTCTTCAATATTTTTGTTAGAGGTGCCACTATTCTCCCATAATTCTTATAAAACTTCCGATAATATCTTGTCAAACTGAGAAATCCTTGCAGATGTTTTATGGATGTGCGGATTTTCCATTGCTTAATGACTTTAATTTTTCTAAGGTCTAACTTAATGATGAGACTCATCATTGGGTAATTATATGGGCCTTAATTCACCTCCTAGCTTAGTGAAACCAACTATTCTCATAACTTATTCCATACGTTTGATTACATTTTTCTTATAAGATGAGTTAGAGTTGGATATTTTGCTGTGTGGTCTAATGTGCATTTAATGTAGGATTAAAGGATAAAAGCAAGGAATTTTTGCAAATACCTTGGTGAAAAATCGAATGGGGCAAGGGAGAGGAACTAGAGGAGGGAAATCCTCCTCATTTACTACCCCTCCATTCGAATATTCCTCCATCAGCTCGGAGTGCAAACAACCAAATCATGAGGGCTAGAAGGCAGCTGAGCAAGTGAAAGACAAAGCACCAGTTTATGTTGAGCTTAGGAGTAGAGCCTCCCTAATTTTAGGGAAGTTGTTGGAGACTTTATATGTATGAGTAGAGAGGCCTAGGACCTCAGTAGGATTCAGATTTTTTATTGTAAAACTCTATTCTATTTTCGAGTTGCAAGACTTGTAATAGTTTTTTATGTAATCTGTTTTTTCGATAATAAGAATGAGTATTGTTTTGAGCCAACACTGAGTTAACTTAAAGGTCTAAAGCTCTTGGGTTAGGGCACAAACCTAGCAGCCAAGGCTCCTCTTTATTGTCCATGTATACTAGAATATATTCATAGTTTAATTGTTCATTTGCTTAGTAGTTTGGTTGTATGTTAGTTTGCTTCCATTTGTGCCTTCTTTCAATTAGCAGGTTAGCAAGGAGAAAATGGATCACCATAAGGTTGTCAGTAGGTGTCTCAGCCTCACTTCCTTCGTCTCAGACCATGACTTGAGGAAGAGACCCTTCAACAACCCCAAAAACATAGATTTCTGGTTCTTGCATGAGCTTTGGAGTTTGTTGTCCTGATTAAGCATTTGGTTCATTTCATTGTCATATTTTTCCATTACTCCATTTCTTCAATAAGATATCATTCATGCTTTCATTCCATTCAGCACTTTCTTCATGCATAATATAGGCAATTGATTCATTCTTTTCTAGTTTATGAAAATGTATCTTGTTGCATAGTTCTTGGAAAACACACATGTTTTAAGAAAAGGAGCTACCTCAGGAGGAGACCTAGACTTCATCACCAATAGCCACCTTCCACTTTATCCATCCTAACCATCTCTTGTTCCACCATTAACCTCACTAATTTTTTTGTCATTTTTCATTAAAATTCCCCTAGATACATTGAGAAAATCTAGCAATCTATGATCTTGGATATTGACTACTGAGTGTTCCTACACCATCTAACACCCCATCCCACTCAACACCTATGTTTTCCAAGCTTCCCAACACCTCCAACACGTCATAATGAGCTATCAATCTTATCCTGTAGGTTTCTTGTAATTCCTACAAGATCATCCTATAGGTTTCTAGTACATCTTGTAGTTTCCTAAAACGATCTGTTCTGAGGCCAAATTTATGGGGAACCTCTAGGAAGTGACAAAAAGACACCTAAGACCCTTCCACACCATCCAACCACTCTATAAGCCTTTTAGCCATCCTCAGTGACCTTCCATCCACCTGTCACATCCATAAGAACAATTAATTGCATACTTGATTTTTCCTAAAAAAAAAAAAGGTGAAAACAGATTTAGTTTAGTTTTCTTGCTTGCACATTAGTATGGTTTGATGCTATTTACTTTTGTAGCTTAGATAGTAAAATTAGGTTAGTGATGATTCAACAATTCTGCTTAGCACAACTGTTTAACTGATTAATTAGGATATGATGTGATTTAGCATTACATATTGGTTTCATCATTATAGTAGTAGAGTAGCTCTCTCAGAGTAGATTTTCTCTTCTTCCATCAAAGGATCAAGCTTCTTCTGACTCTATAGAATTCTGGCTTGGAACTCCTTGGTTCTCTTGCCAGACAAACAGTGACAACAGGAAGGACCTTCAATTTTACTTATGCATATAGCATTGTCACCTCCAAGTTTGTTCGAACCCTGGGTTGATAAGTAAAGTTCGTAGCCCAGGAGTTGCAACATCCTTGCTACAATACTAGCGCTTGTCACTTAACACCTTCATGAGATACAATATGACCCAGATATTCAACCTCTTTTACTCGAAAGAAACATTTGGAAATTTTTTCATATAATTAGTTCTCCTCGAATAGTTTGAGCACCCTATCAACATGTTGAACATGATCCTTCCAAGATTTGTTCTAGATTAGTATATCGTGAAAAAAATACTAGAAAATTTTTTCTAAGGAAGGGTTTGAAAATGGAATTCAACAAACCTTGAAATGTAGAAGGTGAATTGGTAAGGCCAAAAGGCATGACCAAAAATTCATAATGACTCTCATGAGTTCTAAATATCATTTTCAGAATGTATTCAATCTTCAGTCTGATATGACGATATCTTGAACAAAGATCCAACTTGGGAAGTAAAATGATCCACGCAATTCATCGAATAATTCATCAATGACAGGAATGGGAAATTTATTTAGTAGTGAGCGTGTTGATCTCCGTATAATCCATACATATGCCCCATGATCCATCCTTCTTGTGCACCTATACTACTAGATTAGAGTAGAGAAAGAATTTTGACTAGGTCGAATTATACTAGCCTCTAGCACTTCTGCAACCATACATTCAATTTTACTCTTTTGTGCATATGGATATCTGTAAGGCCTGATGTTTGGAGGAACACTTCCTAGAATCAAATGAATAGAATGATCATGATCACGAATAGGTGGGAGGCCTATAGGAGTCTTAAATACCTTGGAATGATCATCCAAGGCTTTTTGGAGATTTGAAGAAATAAATGATTTTGATGTGGGAACCTCTATCGAACATAATTGTGCAATTACGCCTCATTTTTCTTTTTTTAGAAGATTTTTCATTATATTAGAGCTCATTATCTATCTCAATTTCCCTGTGGTACCCCTTAATTCAACTTCCTTTCCTTCCAAAAAAAATTTCAAGAAAAGTTCTTGAAAATTAAAAGTTATTGTACCCAAAGATTATATCCATTTGACTCCTAGTACAACATCAACACCAGCCATTGGAATGGAAAGCATTGGGCTATTAAATACATATTCTCCCATGGATAGATTGATATTATGGCACTTTCTAGAGCAATTTATGGTTCCTCCACTTACAACCACCATTTGACACTTGGGCGTTGGATTGTTAGGTCCCTATAATACTAGTTATTCCCCCATTACTATTGTCATTATAGCCCTTATTGTTATTATTGTGCCCATATTGTCCCCATATTGTTATTATTATGCCCCATAGAAGCCCACTAATGTTATTGTTGTTCCATTATATTATTATTGTTATGTCCCATTAGAATCCTATATATAGAAAGGAGGTTTTGTCATGCGTATCATCTAATAATTTTTCATTTGTGTAATGTAAAGGAGGTTTCCCATTTGAAGAGGATGATTTTCAAGGTGTTGATCTATCTTTTCTTCTATTTTGTGAGCTAGTTGCATAACATTTGGCATCAGAGCTTTGGATTCTAGGGTTTCGCTGCTCCAAATAGGTCATCATGGACGTTTCTCTATAACTTGTTTTTTGTGACATTTCTATAGCTAAATAAAAACCATTTCATCTGAAATCTCTCTGAACCTTAGGTCCAAATTTTAGATCTTACCTCACTATATTTTTGGAGATATGATCCAAGGAAATTGGGATTTTGGAGGATCCTGAATTATACCTCAAACAGGTGACCTGGGGAAACTTGTGATAACATTTTTTCTGAGAATTAGATTAAACATTCATAAGAAGTTACAGAAAGAGAACAACCTATAGTTTTCTATGTATCAATTTCATGTTCTCAGGTCTAATTAGTGACACATAGCAATTCGTATAAGTTTTCTCTACTGAACCAGTCTATAATCAGGTCATCATGGGAGATTGAGCATAGCTATTCATTTGAGAATAGAATCTTGATTAGACTTGCAGGGTTAGAGAGGAATCAGAGGGATACTACACAATGAAATTTCAGACCTTGGAAATATGAAATTGTAGAGATAAAATAGATTCAATATCGAGCTCCTACAAAGTGAAAAACGGTTTGTAATTTTTTTTAAATTTTGCATAAGTTTGGTTTGAAAGAATATTTTTAAGGAATTCAAAGGGCATAATGAAACATTATTAACATTTATTTATGCCCCAATGAAATAAAATGGAAACACCTAGTAAGCAACCCGGAGGCTCTATCATGAGTAATGAGGAAGATGAATAAATGCAACATGATATATCTAAATTACGACACCAAGTGCAACAAATTTCACTCTCACAAAAAGTAACAGAAGAAAATATGGATGGTTTAAAGAAAGGAATGCAAGCTAAGATGAATGGAATGAAGCTAAGATGCATTTGATAAAATAAAACATTGAGGAATGGAAGAAATAGAAGGAATGCTGGAAGGAAGGTTTGACAAAGTTGCTACAAGAAAGGATTCCTAATGAAAAAAAGGTAGTAGAGGAAACTCATAATGAAAACAAAACAAATGTTAATCATGATTCGAAGAATGGAAACATTGAAGATTCGTAGAAAAAAATGGAAGGTTTGACAAAGTTGTTACAAAAAAGGCTTGTTAATGGTGAAAGGATAGGAGAGGAAATTCATTATGAGAACAAAAGAAATGTTAATAATGATTTCATAGACTCTAACATTGGAACAAAGAACCACTGCATTGCAAAGATCGATATGAGGAAGTCTGATGGTGAGGTTCTCGTAAAATGGATACTACAGATGGTACAATATTTTGATCTCTGTAATGTGCAAAACACACAAAAGGTTTGCATTACAACTTTATATTTGGAACCATATTAGTTTGTATGGTATCGATGGCTTTTCTCTCGTAAACAAATTGTTACGTAGGAAATTTATATGGAAGAAAGGATAGCACATTATGAGGATACAAAAAGAAACACTCTTTTTAGCTAATTGATAAATCTCAAATAAAAGGGTTCAATGATGGAGCAAATTGAGGACTTCCAAAAATTGAATATAAGGGTAAAAGATATTCCAGAGGAGCATAGGATTATTGTGTTCATAGGGATTTTGATGGATAACATCCAACATGAGGTTTTCCTTTGGGAACCTAATTCATTGGAGAAGGCATTCAGGTTCGCAAAAAAAATGGAAGGAAAAATTATGGCAACAAGGAATCCTAACACTCACAACTATAAAGATGGAAGTGTTGTTGCTCCTAGCCTTCCACAACCTACAAGGTTGTCACCAAAACAATTGGAAGAAAAAAGAGAAGAAGGGATTTTTTACAGTTGTGACAAAAAATACACTAAAGGTCATAAGTGTGTTGAGAAGGAATTATTTTACATAGATTGTGAAGATGAGGAAGAAAAGGAATAGGAAATATCAAAAGCAGAGGATATACACCAGGAACAAACCCTAGAGAAGGAAGAAATGAATCTAACCATATCTTGTAATGCATTGGCCGAAATTACCACTTCTCAAACTATCAATATAGAAGGACATATGAAGAAGAAAAAGGTGATAGTTTTTATTGATTTAGGTAGTACCCATAATTTAATTCATTGTAAGATAGCCAAGGAATTGGATTTCTTCCTATATCCAACACCAAAGTGTCAAGTGATGGTTGCAAGTGGAGGAACCATACATTTCTTTATAAAGAGCCATAATATCAAGATATCCATGGGAGGATATGTATTGAATATCACAATGCTTTCCATTCCAATAGGTGGTGTTGATGTTGTACTAGGAGTCTAACGGCTACAATCCTTGGGTACGATAGCTTTTAATTTTCAAGAAATTCTCATGAAATCTTTCGCAAAAGAAAAGGAAATTGAATTAAGGGGTATCAAAAGGAAGCCAAGAAAGATAATCAGCTCTAATGGAATGACAAGGATTCTAAAGAAAGAACAATGAGGTGTAATTACACAATTATGTTCGCTATGGGTGCCCACATCGAAATCATCTATTTCTCCAAATCTCCAAAAAGTCTTGGATAATCATTCCAAGGTATTTGAGACTCCCAAAGGCCTCCCACCTATTTATGATCATGATCATGCTATTAATTTGATTCCAGGAAGTGTTCCTCCAAACATGAAGACTTACAGATATCCCTATGCCCAAGAGAGTGAATTGAACCTATAGTTGCACAAATGCTAGTGTTTGGTATAATTCAACCTGTCAAACTTGCTTCTCTTCTCCAGTAGTATTGGTGCACAAGATGGATGGGTCATGGTACATGTGTCCAAATTATAGGGAGCTCAATGAGCTCACTATTAAAGATAAATTTCCCATTCCTGTCATTAATGAATTTTTGGATGAATGGCATGGATTAATTTACTTCACCAAGTTGGATCTTCATTTAGGATATCATCAAATTAGAATGAAGACTGTAGACATTCTGAAAACAACATTTGTAACACATGAGGGTCATTATGAATTTTTGGTCATGCTTTTTGGCCTTACCAATGCACCTTCTACATTTCAAGGTTTGATTAATTTCATTTTCAAACCCTTCCTTAGAATATTTGTGTTAGTATTTTTTGATAATATACTAATCTGCATCGTCTTGGAAGGATCATGTTGAACATGTTGATAGGGTTTTGTTGACGGTGCTGGACCCACCAACATGTCAATGGGATCTCCCTGGTAAGAAGTCACAATTAGGCCTCAGACCATTTGGTGTAGGAGTCCCAGTAGTAGGTCGTAAGGTAATGCCTTGACTGCGATGTCCCACATAAGTAAGTAACATAACTCTGTCAGTATCAAGGATGTGACCACTGCAGTGAGTGAAGGAAGACAAATGAGAGGTTCTAAAACATGGGGGTGAAATGAGTGTGCCCCTTGGTAACCTTTAATAGTACTCAGCTAATAAGGGAACACATAAGCGAAGATGCACCATAAGTTGGAAAGCAGATTAGTTGACAATCCAAAGTGATGGTTAAACTAAAAACAGATTTGCAACAAGATTCATATAATTTCATATGAAGTAGTTCATACACAAATACATAATTTAAGCAACATACATTAGTAGCAATTGGAACAATCCAACTACAAGAACAACATATGCATGAAAATTTGTTGGGCCTTATTATATAAAGAGGTGTAATTCATGGTCATACAATACATCCATGTAAACCTACGAGCCCCAATAGTGAAACATTACAACCACATCCACCTACTCCTCGAAATATATGTACTAGCTTCATGGAGTGGAGAAGCCAAGGCATGATACAATACTATCCAAGCTTTCTTGAAGATAGTCTTATTAGAAGCTTGGCTGACCAAAATCCTATACAATGAGTTATGAGGGGCTATTTATAGCTAAGGGTGGGGTGACCCTTGACATTCCCCTTTGTGACCATTCAACTACCCCCATGACTCTTCACCTACTCCATGACTGTTACATCCAACTATTGACACTTGACTTACACTTGACATGACTTAACATTACAATGCACATATTCCCATGTGAGACAAAATGGCATGAGCAAGACATGCCACATATCACATACACTATGTCCATTGTTATGAGACCAACTCTTGTAATGCTTGTAATGGTGAACGCAATGAGATGATTCTAAGCTTGGTCATCTGTGATGGTCTGGATGCACCCCATGGTGACATCTTTTTGAAGTGAACTCTTCCCTCCATTGCATCCTATGCACTAGTTCAGATCCTTCATCCAACTCATCTCATAACATGTGCATGGTCTTCTTGGGTTCGGTTGAACCAGCACACACTGATGTATAATGTCCATGTTGATATTCAAGTGTGTGCTAGTGGACATGCACATTAACTTGCTGAAGTACATGTTTAGCTCCAGCTGGACTCACTTCTTTTCTTCACCTTGGTGAGTGCGTTGAATGGGTTGGATTGCATGCATGCACACAATGACATGCATGCTGCTAAATCCCTTGCATGTGATCAACAACATTGCTCACCATGTCTACTCCATTCCAGTTGCTGGGATGGATCTTTAACCTATGTAGTTGTAGTTTCATGCATGAATGCATGTTGCACCCACTATTGTTCTTGTTACTATTGCAACACATACATTTGTTTGTGTAGCTTATTTTTCTTTCTTGAGTTGCTACTTCAGCACATGCATCTCCTGCTTTGTTCCATTCTCTGTCTTCGCACGATATTCTTGTTGTGTTGTCACCTCATAGCCTGAGTCTCCAAATTTTCTTTCATTACCAGTGGATCTTCTTGATCTTGCAACTTTGTCCCGCCTCTCTGTTGTCAACAACCTTCCTCTTGTGTTCATCGCATTCGCTTCGTTTGCTACATTTATTGCATTTGTTGCATTTGTTGTGTTCACTGCATTCACTAGGCTCCTTGCATTCGTTGCATTCGTTGCATTTGTTGTATTCACTACATTGATTGGATTTGGTATGTTTCCTTTAGCTGTTGTTCATGATGATACTCATTGTGATATCTTGATGTTCTTGTCTATGAACAACTTGATATCTTTGTGAGTAGGCAAGCTCATAAACATTTTATCAACTGCATCACTAAGTGTGCTCTGAATGGTGTCTTCAACTATTCCCCCTTGGAAACCATTGTACCTACACTAATTAGAGGAAAATGAACACCTGCAATACCTGGAGACATGGAAACACTTATGGCAAGAAATCTGTCAGTCAAAAAATAAAATGAACATGAGAACTAACTTGAAAAATACCTATGTGATTGATCATGAAGGTTGCGAAATTTCGGCTAAGAGGTTGGGAAGCTGGATGCCAAGACTGCGCAAGGAACAAACTGGGCTATTGGGAGACTAAATGAATACAAGAACTCTACCATGCACAATTTAGTCTATCTACTGACTACTGGAATTGTGCAATGCGCAATATCAAATAGCAATGGATGTAGGCTTAGTGACTACATTGCGCAATTTTCTGGGCCAACAATCACTATCCCTCATAAATGTGCAAAACAGTCTTGGAGGATAGTCAGTGCGAAGAAATGTACATTTTTGAGAGGAAGACAGAGCCTTCCCTCTTAGGATTGCACAAGGTTATCTTGGTGAGGCTCTTGGTGAGGTAGTGTTCAGGCCAAGGATGCCTAGACTCGTCGATGGGAAACTGAAAGTAAATTTCAGTGAAAATGCATGGTGATACTAAGTGTAAGCATAAGCGAATGATCATGCATGCAAATGGTGAATGACATATTTAGAGAATGGAACAACATGCATGTGGGTGAGGTGAGTCACTGAATCAACAACCATTCGTCAAAACTAGTTTCATGCATGCGACAACAGTGATATAGCAATGAAAACTAAAACTGTGCTAGGACAAGCTAGTATACATGTAAATGACAACAAGAAATCAAAGAAATCAATATAACAATACTCACACAAGCAAAAAAACAAAAATATATAGAGATGCAACACAAGGCATGGAAAGTTGGCTTATCCCAAAACAACTGATTTGAATGTGCTAACTTCTCCTAGATGTGATGTGGGATGTTAGAGTTGCACGGTTGATGTGGGGAATGAGATCTGTAGCATCTGGCTAATGAGTTTGACAACATCGAGGTTGCGACACGCATGCCACAAATCTAGGGAAAGCAACACTTGGTGGAAGGTTTCTAAAATGATCCTTGCATGGTACCTCCATCTACTAAAAATAGCTCCCTGAAATAAGGGATGCCTTTCCATGTTGCCTTATGAGAAGTGGCCCATGCATGCAAGTCTATTTTGCTCGGTCTCGTAGGGAACCGGTCAACTCAGCTACACATGCACGATTTTATTCGGCTACTTAAATAAATGCACATTTCTTCCTGGGATCTGGGCTAACTACCCAAGGGACTTGCACAATTTCTAGGTAGAGTAGCTGGCCATTTCCGAGATTTACACAAACTCTCAGGTAAGTAGCCATGCAAGGGAAAATTGTGCAATTCCAAGTGGGAATGTTCACCGGTAGAATTGATCAATTCTAGAGCGCAGTAGGCTGTGAGACAGGATTGTACAATTTCTGGAGCGAAGGCCAGATGCCCTCCAAAAATGCACAATTTTCTTAGGGAAGCTTCTCATCCTACAGCTGGAAAATGTCCGGGTGAACAACCTATGAGCGAAATGCATCAAGCTTTGATTAACTAACTTCCTTTATGTAAGAAAACCATTGAATCTTGTGAACGTGAAAAACCAAGCCAATATGCTATGAAACGTTGGAAGGTAGGCTCCAAAATGAAGCTAAGCAAAAATTTTGGAAGGTTGTGTAGCTGCTGTGGCACTTGGTGACACACTAGTAGAACTCAAGATCTCTGAATGGACCTTGTTCATCAAAAGCAAGTCTAAAACCTCTTGAAGTATTGTTTAGTTCTCAGCTCCTCTTGGTCTCCACACTAGCTTGATTGTAAGATGTATCATCTGCTAAGATCTTAGTTGATTGATACACATTCCAAGCCAAGGAAACATAGTTGTTTCAGTTGGGTTTGAGGGGTATATTAATGCACAAGCAGTATAGTCGTTAGAGTCTTAATTTCATCTCTGGTGTTGCTCCACTGCCAGCA
>APFE030536017.1:0-80019 GCA_000404065.3 Pinus taeda | reverse complement strand
TTGACATTAGGTACCATCATATCAGATATTGTGTGAAGTGGAGGATCATGTTACTTTCGTACATTCCAACGGAGGATCAGGATGCTGATATTCTGACAAAGGCTCTCACCAGGAGCAAATTCGAGTACCACCGAGGCTGGATAGGGGTTGCTAATAATCCATATCTTGTCGAGAGGGAGCGTTGAGATTGCAACAAGATGATGGAGCTTAGTGAAAAGAGTCGCCTTCACTAAGTGGGCCCGTAGGCTATTTTTGGCGTAAGTCTATTTTTAGAGTATGTCTATTTTTAGACATATGGATCATGTCTATGGATTGTAGGTTGCTGTTTATGGATGATTGATCAAGTTGGAAAAAATAGATGGACTTCTATTTTTAGACTACAGTGGAGTGACTCCTCAGTCTAAATATAGAACAGTCAAATATTATTAGCTCATAATAATATTTAGACTATAAACTTTGTCTTATTCTCTTGGAGCACTTTAGTTTGAGCTACAGAGGTGGCACATGCAGCTGTCAGAAGCAAATATTCTTTTCTTATGAGTCAGTTGAGTTGTTGCATGCAGGACTTCAGTTAGAACTCAAGTGAGTTGAGTTTAGTGGACTGGAGGTGCAGTTGATGGAGTTGTGTTCAGCTTAGCTTTGTTAAACTGGTTGTATTTAGTCTAACTGGCAAATAGACTAGAGATGAGTTGGGTGAATTAGTTATTAATTAATTCACAAGTTATTAACTCGTAATACAACTAATGAATACATCAGTTAACTCAGTTGCATGTTAGTGCATGTTCAGTTCAGCAGGGACAGGTGTTAAAGAATCAGATTGCTATCAGTTGTGACTATAGTTGTGCATCAGATCTTGCACAATCAAGGGATTGAGTATGCCAATGAGTTTGCCCACGTATTTTCCCACATTGTAGCTTGTGCTCACGTGATTTAGCCAAGAAAATACGTGGTTGCCTTGGAATAATCATCAGTTCTTGAGCAGGTATTGAGCAGCGGAGGCAGGCAAGCAGCGAAGGAGATTTGAGCCAGTGATTGATTCAGATCTGAGCTGTATTGTGTGTAACAGAGGTGGAGATACTTGTGAGAAGTATTATGCTGTGTAATGTTACATGACTCAATCATTAATATACAGATAGTTGGGGTTTTTAGCGAGATGCTTTCCCCGGGATACATACTGTGTTAATGTGTGAATGCTCTTGATGTTTAATTGTTATTGATGCTGCTATATTGATGATCAACGTAGAGGAGCTTATGTATTGTGTATGTTTTCCGCAATAGTACATGATCAGGATAATCTCTGTTGAATATGTGTTAAATTATTCAAAATTTCTACACCTCTTTGTTCAAAGTCTTTGTCGTTTCATCTCAACTTAAGCTCAATATTTAATCAAATTGACATAAATTATTATGCCTTTGCCAAATGTTTTCCCACACTAGTAACACAGATGTAACCACTTTGTGCATTTATCACTAATATAGATATATGTCTCCCTGCATACATAATGTTAGTGTATAAACATTGACACAAGGAGCTATTTATTCACATTCCTATGTGGAATATCTTCAAAAATTTATTCTCATAATCACAAGGGAGCCATAGACCTTTCATGCAATCAATATAAAATTAATTCAATAGTCTAACATAAACTTCATGGCCAGGGATACATATGTAGAAACTTATCTTGAATTGAGATTGGGTAACTGAATCTGGGACAGCAACTCTCCATCCAACCATAGACAACTATAACCAGTGCTCGCTTTCCACTGTCACCACCGAGCCATATTCCAAAGACTAAGGTGGTTTTTTCTCAAGGGATCAAACATCAAATGCTAGTTGAAACGGGGTCTCCATAGGTTCTCCCACCTCCACCCACCAAGTATTCAGTAAACAACAAAATCACAAGGAGTCCAAAAGCCTATTGCCTCCACCCTTTAGTTTTTCAATAAATAGTAAACCCCAGGGAATCTAGAGATTTCTTCTCCACCCTAGAATTTCAAGGTAGTCTAGAGATATATATATCTCCATCCTTCAAACGAAAACAAAGCGGTTCCACACATCATGGGGACTCGAGAACCCATTGTAAACCAAAAAAAGCAAGAAGGCCTTCAGAAATCCTCCTTTCAAGAATCCAAGGGACAATCCTCCACCCCAACCATCAAAGATAACAGGGAATCGAGAGGCCATTGTTCCTCACCTAAGAGAATATCAGTGTGCCTTCTTGCTAACCAAAATATGATATCCTAGTTTTTTTCCTTTGATGTAAGACTCAATATGCCATCTTTGTTTTCGACCCTTCAGGGATTCTTTTCGTTGTTCCAGCAAAAACGCAAAGACCCCTCTCACGTGTTAATTCACGTGTTGTTCGTGTAATTTTCTAGCCAGCACCAGAATCCACCATTGTACCCATGTCTCTCCCATGCACCCCATTATTTAAATGCACTTCCTTGGTTTCCCAAGCTTCCTTTCTATGTGGTTGACTTCGACTATTTTTCCCATATGCCCACGCAACCCAACCTTCATAATTTTTTTGTCCTTTCTGCCTTGTCAATTTTTCCAAGCAAGCATGTCTCTTCGTCCTTCTTCTTCAACTGGATTAATGGCATAACCAATCCATTTAATTGACACACCCACCAGCCTTCAATGGTTGCCATGAAATAATTGAGATTTCCTGTTGTAAGGAAACTTTAAACCATCTCAAGCAATTAAACCCCCCAGCTCTAGAATATGTCCCTTTAATCAACCCACTTTAATTTATAATTAGAATAGATGAAATATTTACAGTATATGTAAGAGGGGGGATTTTTCCAAAGGGGTTGTCACAGTTAGGTAGAGCTCAGAATAAATTAATTGTTATAACCCTGCATAAGAAAGAACATAGTTCTAATTTCTAAGTGTACATAGGCATGGAAACATAATATGTGGTGGGTAAAAATTTTATCCACTTCAATTGCTTACCCCAAATGGAATGAAAAAACTATTGAAACTAGTCCTAGTGGCTATGGGGTTATTCTTATACAAACCTAATCTGATGTGATAGCAACAAGGTTATAGTTCATAATATGCACTCTTGATAGTTAGACACACAATTGGGTAACAACATCCACATCGTTCACACTTTCGGACTAGAATGGTAAGCTTGCCGTCAGAAGGCATTACAACTCCCAAGGGATTGGCTAAATTCTCTATGATTTTTAATGTTCCTGTAATTTGCAAAGCAATGGTTCTCATATTTGAATTCCTACAAATGGTTTGTGTGTCAATTTCACTGTTAATGTTATGAGGGCTCATAAACCACTGATGAAATTTTGTCACTACATGACTTAGTTTTTATGATTGCATCTCTAAGCAATGGTGTGCTTAGTATTAAATGCGATCATGATTATTGACCGGGATTAGGATGCTTGCGTAATGTGATCTAGATTATATTTCATAAACTCTCTAGTGGGGGAGATTAATATGTGAAGAAGTCTTAAGAGATCTTCAGAGATTTCTCTAGATGTGGCAACATCCTTTCTATCAATGCAAAACCAAATTGATGAGTAATCACGTGTTCAAAACTACAAACTCCATAAGTTTAGGAAAAATATAAAATTATGAGCAATGATTCCACCAAAGTAAAAGATATGGAGAACATTTGTGGGGCAACAACTAACAAGAAAATAGTCTCCCCTATTATATCCGTGTATGGTTGGTTATCTAAAAGATGTGTTATAAAGTTTCCCAATATTTGGAGCAAATAACCTTGTTGTAAATTTTAATTTGTGTAATAATATTTCAAGTGGAATGAGAGCCTTTATTCATTTATTCTAGGGGTTAGTGTGGTGTATACTTCGTGTATGGTTTGAATATAGGCCTTACTTTGATCCTATGGTAGAGGTTCATGCTTGAAAGGAAAAGGATAATGGAAAAGGTAATGAGAATGTTAGCATGCCAAAAGTTGCTCCAACATGCACCAAAGTAACTAAAGCTTTAGCATAAGATATCATGGCATGCACTCTCATCTAAAGTAGGGTTCTTATCTCCTTTACTTATCATTTTCTAAAGTTAGCCCAAGATGCATAGTTTTTTCCTCTGCAGTTTTGCATCAGGGAAAGATGGTAATATATTCTCTTATCAACACCTCTAAACACTAGTGCTTATAAGGAGAGCTAAATGATATTGGAGATTTAGTCAGTATTTGCAGCTATGTAAATTTTCTTATTGCATGCACTTTGTCATTCCTTTATCATTCTCTGACATTGATGTTGATGCGGTGCCCTTCTTGGGATGAAGAAAAATGTTTAACCTTACTTGTGGTGTCCCTCAAGTTTTAAAAATAAAATTAGGTTGGCCCTAGATTGAAACTTCAAAACAATCAACATTTAAGGTTGGGTCCATTGGCCCCCAAACAATGTTGTTGCACAAACTAACACAGACTGATTACACATAATTTTCAGTCTACTATGCAAAATTTTGTTGCTTTACTATAGGATTATATTGCATTAGTTTCTTGGTGGCTTGGGTTATGCTTTTCTAGTCTTTCTTGATTACTCACATTTGTTTGAGCATGGTCCAATGACCCTTATGCAATCATCTTAATTGTAATCTATTGAATTATGTTAACATGGAAACATTAGTCTTCCCAGCACTCGTTGGTACATACAAGAACAAATTCTCAGACATAAAATAGGGCAATTCCATATACTTTGTTATGTTCTCTATTCAAGTGCTTCATCCAAAAAAAAAGATGTGCCCAATTGGGCATATATCTGTGATCTTCACAAGTTCCTCTCCTTCATCAAGTGGTTTTGGATTTAACATGGGGCATAGACATCCTCAAAACCCTTCCTTGTTATCCTAACCTCGGTAAGTGGGAACCAAACAAGGGGACGGAGAGGAGTTTGAGGAAAAATGTGAAACAATTCATCACCACTTGCAGTTGAGAAATGCACCACATTCAAAGAAGAAACCAACCTGTTTAGCAGTTAATAACTTTAAACTAATTGTTTTTCCAAGGGTTTGTCCTTTGGAAAATAACACTGAAGCGTGTCATAGTCTATAAAACATTTATTGTAAATAGGCACATTATAGTGTTTCAGTAATGGAACTAGACATGGCTATCTTAATTCCACCACTTCAAATGCTTTGATGCATGTATCATCTAAAGGGGCAGAATTCCTACTAGCACTGTCACCCATCTATGTACCTTCCAGAATCCTATTTGAACTTGTATCTACTGGGGAGTGCATAGAATCAAGTCATATAAAATTAGATAGCAAGAGCATAGAGAAAATTTTGTGGGGCAATCCATTATCAAAAATACCTATTGAATGATGAAGAAACTAACACCATTGTAAGTGAACCTAGCTGGAAAAAGGGGAAATAGGTCTATCCCCCTCATTAGTTATACAGGTCATGCAACATTGAACATAGCTTATTAGGCAAATGGTTATAAGAGGATATGCCTCCAATTCAATTTGGACAATGCACTACTTTGGTTTGCAGACATGACAATTTAGTATGCTTCCTTGTGAGGCCTCGGTGTGTAAGAGGGGGACAGGTCATGAAACGTGAATATATCAATAAAATATGGTCAAGAACAACACAAAATGTTTTTTTGAATTTGATTTCCTAAAATAAACTCTGAAGGATACGCTTCCTAGATATTGAGAGAGACAAATACCCTTGGCAACAGTGGAGTTGAGAAGTGGATCTTGTGGTATTTAGCAGGTAGGTAAAACGGAGTCCTAAAGATGTCTAGTATATAATATTTTAGATCTTTTGTTTTTTAAATTAGGTGGAGCATTTTGAAATCCATAGACTTAGCTTGCCAGGGTTGATTCTGATCTTTTTCTTGTTGCGACAAGTAGTACAAATAAATTCAAAAACCTCTTTAGATTGGTAGTTGTTAATATAATATCATCAAATCAAGTAGTAAGATTACAATGAAAACTAATGTTGAAAATGCAACAAGAAAATCCTAATTTAATTTTGTCATTGAATTAAATTAGGAATAAAATTGTAATTCCACATCACAAGACAGCTTGTACGAGTTAACTAAGTTAATTTGACCTAGTTGGCTCAATTAATTCTAGTTGAGGGTCTAACTAGAGTCACGTAGAGTGTCTCATACTTTATAAGAACCTTAGTTGAGTTTATTTTGAATTGTAATTAATTAATTTAGTTTAACTGAGTTAAAGTCAATTAAACCAGTTCCAACTGATGGAGGAACTAGTAGGAGGTTAGACAGTGGGGTGTTGCTTCATGTGTTCAACCAGTTCACTGATGATTCATTCATAAAAAAAACTCATGCATATTATATCTAAGAGTTACCCCATTGACATTGGAGTTCAAGGATAGTGTACTATCAATTGTATAATCATCTGAATTGTACAAGTGGTGCATGCAGCCAAAGGAAGGCCTATGAGGATTACGCAATTCATATTGAGAAATTTCCCTAATTAATAGGGGGCTCGTTCCCCAGGAAACAATGCAAGGAAATAGGGACTTGGGAAAGCCAAATTTTGGGGCCTAGGCTTGTCTAGGAAGCAAAGAGACGGATAGAGATAGTGCAAAGGTTGCTCAAGCTTGAGCAAAGCATTGTAATCTTCTCATATTTTCCAATATACCGATAGCAAGGGTTTTTAGTTGTGGATTTCCTTAGGAAATCATTGTGTAATGTGTTGATTGAATTTTTTCTCTTGTATGCTTCATAATTTCTCGATCGATTAATTGTTCCAGCTAATGAGTAGAGTATATTCAAGTCTTTTGCTTTTAGCAAATCAAAGTAGTTTGAATCTGCAAGGAATTTCTACAACTAAAAGTGATCAACATTAAACTACAATTATTTAGTGTCTCTTAATATTTTGTTCTAATAGGCCAGACGACCCGAAAAGTTTATTTCTGAAGCGTGGTGATACTATTTAACTGAAATAAAATTTTAGATGGCAATTGTATTAATGGTGTTTGAGAGATACCAAGACATGGTATTCGGTGCCTTTCTAAAATAAAATTAAAAATAAAATTAAAAATTAAAAATAAAAAAAAATAAAAAAAAATAAAAAATGTCTTAGACTACCTTGCCAATGATGGTAATATAGTCATGACGGATTGACAATCTAGAGAAGCTGCATGGAGCTAGATGAGAGATGAATTCATAACACCTCACCTTGAGTGTTGTCATTTTTGTCTTAGTCTGTTGACTGGATGCATTTGGTTGTGCGTCGCTTATAAGTCAACAATGTTTGCTTGGTTTGTTAGTCAATTTGAGATTTAGCATTTTATATAGATAGACTAGGTCAAGGTCTTTGGACTTGGGGATTTGATTGTTCCACACATGCACCCACATTTAAAAAAAATATTAAACCTTTAGATCCCATTCCCAATGTAGTACATTGGAAATTGATTCTTCACAGTAACCACCTCTCCTTATTAGAATAAGGAGGGGGTGTGTTACAAGATGAGTCAAAAATACAATTAAAAAAATAGTTTTCTTTTCCCTCCAAAATATTTTCCCTTCGATATGACATCATCTTAAATCCTATTGATTCTTATAAAGTTAATTTTGCTAATACATTTTTTGTTTTCAGACCCATTTTTTACCTCAAAATTCCCTTAATACTCTCTTATCAGCATTCAAGTCTTGGAGTATATATATGTGGGTTTTAAATTTTCTTAATGTAACTAGCGTTCAAGTCTTGGAGTATATACATGTGGATTTTAAATTTTCTTGACGTAACCACCTTTGATGGTTATTTTGGATAAAAAAACTTATGTTAAAGATATTTTAAGCCAATATGTAATATATTCCATGGATGGAACTGTAATGTTTTGCTTTACCTTGAGTGAGAATATTCCCTCTTCATTTTCTTTAAATTAAGGGATAATTGTTCAATTGTTGCCAAGTGTTCTTCGTTACCATTTACAATAGTAACAAACCACCATTTAATATCTTCCTCTATATAATCAATGAGAATATAAAACTCACTAGCCCATGAAGCTCCAATTATGCTCAACTCCATCTCTAATTGATCCTTGGTACTAGCATAGTCTCTTATTAAGTGGGATCCCTCACGATCTTAAACAACTTTGGTTGCTTTAAAGAAATCATTACTTTTGTATAATTTGCAATGGAATCTTGCAACACTTATATTTTGCTGAACCATTCTATTTTAACCTACATTATTCTTCAACTTGAAGAAAACCCTTGTTGATTTCTTTGAAAATCACTTAGACTTGAGACACATGCAACGAAAGTGTTTTTATAATTTTCTCAAAAATGTTGATCATGCTCAAGATCCTATTGTAAATACTCTATAAAGGAGGAAATCCATTGTGAGAAATTCCTCAAATCCAAATTGACATCCCAAGCCTTTACGATTATAGTTATTCACTTATTATGTTATTTGCGACATAATTTGACGACTCTGAGTAAGTTAGCATTCTTCTTTATCTTACTTGATGTTCCAGTGGTATTCCGCAGTGTTTGATCTCGAGGCTAATGGTTGCATAAACATAGGTTCAGGACTTAAAGCGTCATCCAATTCACTTATTTTCCTTTCAGTTTAATGTTTTCCAACCCTTGCTTTGAAATAAAATAAGCAAGAACATCGTCATTTGTCATATTTAATTTGAGGAGTCTTAGGTCCAACTCTTGAAACATCTACCTTTGAGCTATTTTCAAATTGTTTTCTTAATTTTAATATGGACTTTTTCTATACATATCTTTTTTGTAACCTAGTTGTTGAGCATTATGCATTGGAAAATATTATTCTTCAAAAATAGTTGGTTCTTCCTAAACCAACTCCTCTATGATTTTTTAGCTTTTAGTAATTCATAGTGCCCCCCAATCTGGCACAACAACATTATCAACTTCCATATCAATAATGTCTATCAATCCCTCAAAATGTTGCGAGCCCTTTTTACTTGAAATTTCTTACTCCTAGATTGTGTCATTGCAAAAGTCTTTTCAAGATCAATGTGGGGGGTTTCGTTGTCAGCAAATTCAATTGGGCTAAAATTTTGTTACATTTAATTCATCAATCAAAGTTGGTACGCTTGTGAAGTGTAAATATCCTAGGATTTAGTTCTAACTTTCTAATCTATGCAAAATTTACAAAAAGGAATGTTGAAACAAGTGCCATAGATTGCACAAGGTTCTACATAAGCAAGTTACTTAAGGTTCTATCCTAGTTTCAGGGGCAAAAACACCTCCTTCGCTTAGAGGGAGTGTTGATGTTTGTAGCTCAAGCGAGTACTTTTGCACAGACCTAAGTGTCCATGCATGTAGAAGTCACCCACAAGATATCATTAAGATAATTGCTCTAGGTTGAGCAAGTTGCTTTGTAAAATAGGAAAAACACATAAGTAGAATGTTGGCTTATTGGGCAAAAAGAAACTTAATAAAATTAAAGTAATTTACTTTAAATATTTTGCTTTAATCTCAGCCATTAATCTTAAGTGAGGAAAGATCTAATCTCGACCATCAATCACTTTGGAGATTAGGGTTAAGGATTTAGCTCAATGCAAAATTATAAGAGCAAGGCAAAAATAGAGAGAAGACACACCATACAGTAGCACTAGTCTCGGGAGGAGTGTGATACTCCTGAGTGTCGAGTCCATGGAAGTACATGAGGTAGCCTAAAGATCCAAATATGCTAAGGCCAAGCAAGTTCCGATGTTATTTTAATGAAGAAATATGATTGGAAATAATTTGTTTGTCATTGTGATTGAGATTGGCATATTTGCTCTCGCTGAATTTCGTGTTAGGAACTTAGTTATGCATTTAAATCAATGGATCAATTTTCCACAAAGAATTAAGTGTCAAGGGTTAGGTTTGCATAAATCTATTATCCACAATGGTGATTAGTCCCCATGATCAATTCCCAGAGGTGTGGCAATTAGCCCATCAAATAAGACATTTCCCAAAAAACTATTAAAAACTATTAGAACACATGAAGGTCACTATAAGTTTTCGGTTATGGCAATTGACCTTACTAATGCACCTTCGACATTTCAAAGTTGATGAATTCTTTTTTCAAACCCTTCATCAAGAAATTTATCTTTGTACTTTTTGATGACATACTACTCTACAACAAATATTGGGAAGAGCATGGATAACATATTGATGAGGTCTTAGCACTATCGGAAGAGCAACAACTATATTCAAAACCTTCTAAGCATACCCTTCAAGTTCAAGAACTGGAAAATTTGGGTCATATTATATCTCATGAGAGTGTCAAAGTGGACCTTAACAAAATTGAAGCCATGATGGAATGGACAATCCCCAAAATTTTGAAGAAACTTAGAAGGATTATTAGAATTTAAGGGCTATTATAGCAATTTTATCAAGAACTATAGTGAAATACCAGCACTTCTAACAACATTATTAAAGAAAGAAGCATTTTCTTTGAAGCGACTAAAGCTTTTGAAAAATTTAAAGAGGCTATGTGATGCAGGGGCTACCCCGTATATACCCACAGTATGCATATAGCTATGCATATATATGTTTGCCCCAGGAATTTTAGAATCTTTGCTGAGTCAAATCTTCATTAAGATTAATGGTTAAGGCCCCCTTTATCCATATCTCATATGCGGAATGATTTCTTACAATAGCTCAGTCTTTACTAGACCCGTCCTTTCTATCGAGACTCATTTACCCTCATAAACCTCCGTTTAATCTTTTATTAACCCAAATATTTATGCCACATATATAATTAAACCTCCACACTTTCTTTTGGAGTTAACTCGCAAAAACCTCCTATCGACGCTTAATTCATTATAAACCCTTTATAAGGGAAATACACATAAAACATACGATTCATACCTTTTTCTGCTTTAGTACGGGTTGGCACTTTTCCTAATGCATCCTTTATCGTTGATCGCAATTAGCATCTCCGCGGGTCTATTTAACATATGACTCCTTCGCATCCGAAATGCGATAGCCTTCCGGAACTCAAATCATATAAAATTGTGCCCATACATCGCATGTTACATTATCCATTGGCCGATACTGCTCCATTGACTATTTGTGATGCGATCAAAACCTCTAATCGCATCGGCTATCGCATGTCACACTTCCAAAGGCCCAAAGGTTATTCAACTTCACATTTCAATGTTCCAATGCGATATTTATTAAAGCCCCCTCCATCGTTGATCAAACATACGATCTAACAGTCAATGTTCCATCGCATATCACAAGTCGCAATCATTAATCGCTTGGGTCGGGGTTCATTGATCACGAAGCATTACTTTGCTTTCCTCCAATGCGATATAACTCCATTCCCGCGATCAGATCTCAACTGTTGATCTGTCAAATCCAACGGTCCCTGAGTATCATTGTTTCACTCCTTCGTTTGTCTCCTTACTTGGGTTTTTTTACACCATTTCTTCTGCGATCTTCAGGTTTCTTCAGGGTTTTTGTCCTTCCGCTCTCCTGCTGCACGACTCCCTCCTGAGCTTTCCTCTATGGGTTTCTTTAACCACTATCATTCCAGGACTTTACTTTGGTCCTTCGAATGGATTCAAAGATCCATTTCAATCCTTTGTCTCGTTCTTCTCCACTGTGCTCCGCCTCGACTCTGCCTGCATACATAAACTATGCATATCTCTTATTACATCATTCAATACTCAAAAACACACACTTACACTCAAGATCGAATTCTCTGTATATAAATATAAAACAAATGATTACATATTGAGACTATGTCTCTCAGGCCTGATCTTCAATATCAATGGCCTCTGCCTCTGTTGCCCGTAGGCTTACAATCGCACTCTCCCTTGCTGGGTAACCTATCCAACCTCTCTCTTTTTTTCTTTTCAATACATTAGAAGCAGTTTATAGTTGAAGAACTGTTCCTCGGTTACTTTTCAGTTGCTCAACAATTTCTTCAACTAGTTCCTAACTAATCCTAACTTGATCTGCTTGCCTAAATAATTACATTAATTCACATTTAGGAAACCAACTTCCTTGGAAATACAAGACCCCATATATCTATTACAATACAATAATAGTTTCGAGCTAATGCTCCTGCATCAGAGTCCCAAAGTAGAAAACATCCCTGATCTCCTGATCATGTGTCTTCATGTGTTGATAGGACACCTCCAGGGTCCCAAACTTTGGTTTGTAATTGTCTGAATGCTTTGTACCTTTGGTGTTGTTGTATGTCCCCTGTCTTCTGTTTCATCTTCCTCTCTTTGTCAATTAGTTTCAAGTTCTGATTGATCATTATTCCCGCTGCTATCAACCTCCTCCATATGGACTGCTTCATCATTAACTGTCATAACTCTTCAATCTCCATCTCTAGAATATCTTTGGGTTGGTCCATATTCTTCCATTCATTGTTACCTCTTTCTCTCTATTTCAGGTTGTTGCTATTGTCCACTAACTCTTCAAATTGTTGTTGGTTACTTCCACCATGTAGTTGTTGGTTCCTTATTGCAGCCCTTACATCCATACTCTCTTTCATGATTATCTCTTTCTGCATCGAATCATGACTTTCCAACATTCTCTCCAGCAATTGAACCTCTCTGTTCCATGGATTAAATTCTTCCATAAAATCTTCTTCTTTCATTTTTATTCGGTTGCTCATCTATGCCAAATTTTCTCTAGCATCTGCAACTATACCTGCACTCACAAATAATTATTAAAATAGAAAACATAAGGCCTCAATGCCTCTTATTCCTTTGGAAACACATCAGTATGTTGCTCTGTTATCTCCTCCTCTATCAGCATATCAGTCTGTTGATTTGAATTCTCAAAAGAATTCATGAGACTATCAGTTAGTCTCTCCTCCACATCATCCGTTCCAAGGATGTCTCCTCACTCTGGTTCACAATAGTGAACTTCTTCTTCTGCAATTTCCACTTGCTGCTTCATATGGACATTTATATGAGACCTAGCTATCGCAACTTCTTTTGGAACAGAGTTTAGATTCTGCATGTCTTCTTCCTCCTTTATGACGATGTCAGCAAATTGTCCTTCCTCACATGTTCCACCTGCAAACATACACAAGTTATCAAATTTAACACCATAAGACCTCTTGGCCTCACTTGAAGTTTCGGTCTTCAAGTCTTCCACCTGATACTCTCTTATTTTGAGTAATTCTTCCTTCAGTCGAGCATTCATCACTTGCTCTTTCCTCCTCCCTGGTGCTTTCAGCCATTTCTGCAGTAGTTCCAATTCTGTCTCCCATTCACTAATCCTTTGATGAGAGTTTAGCCCTTCTTCCTCAATATATTTTGCCTTGTTGTCCCTCTGTAACTCTTCTTCCAAAGTTATCCTTGTCTCATCATCTACAGTAATATTCTCCTGCATTTCTTCTTCCTCAATAACATTATCAAATTCATTTGATTACCTTTCTAAGACAATATTCATTCATTCTTCATCAGAATAAGATCCTGATCCCCCATCTCTATGACAGCTTCCATAGACTCATCCATAGGCTCTTCCTTCTGTATCCAGTCAAATTCTTCTTCTTCTGAGAAATTTTTTTTGTCACCTTTTACTTTTAGATCTTCATCTATTCTGAAGATATCTTCAAAAGGTTGCTTTTCTCCTACAATCCCTGCCATCATACACAAACTATCAGTTTTAAAAACAAAAGACCTTATGGTCTCACTTTGATGCTTTCGTCATCATGTTTCTTTGCTATTCTGAATCCTTCATGTGATTCATAAGATCTTCCACAAATCTCCATTCTTCAACTTCACCCAGAAGTTCACCTTGTTCTAGTTCACAAATGGATTCTTCCATTTCCAACTCAGCCTCTCTGAGTTCTTCCACCAAGCTCTTCACTTGCCTCTGTTGTCGTCTTCTATGTAGCTTAGACTACTTCACTACCTTTTTCCTCAAGGCCCAACCTTGTCTTTGGCTTTCCTCTAGTATCATCCTTAGTATATTGAGTTGTTCTTTTAATTAAACAATTTCCTTGTCAATCTCATCTTGACTCATCCTCTTGCCATTTGCCTTGGCAACGTCTTTCTTCATCTTTCTTCTGTTGTGGTCTTCCTTTTCCCTCTGTAACAGTTCCATCGGTACTTCAAGATGGACTATTTTCTCAACCTTCTCCCTCTCATATTCTTCATCAATCAACTGCTTCCATATGCCATTTACCTTAGCATCTTCTTTCTTCACTTTTCTTCTGTTGTGGTCTTCCTCAGAACCTTCATTATGACTGTCACTAGTCATCATCCTCTTTATCTCTATGAGTTCCTCACTCATTATGAGTTGCACTAAGCCTCTACAACAACAAGTCCTCCTTGTTGCCACTCACCTCACCAAGCTTTCCTCTGAACTTAGCCTTTTGGCAAGCACTGGGTCTCTATCTCTAGAACCTCTTTGAGCACTTCTCTCTGCTCCTAGGCTTCAACTCATCTGCACCTTTTAAGAACACAATTGTCCTTTTGTATTTCAATCACAATTGAAATACTAGGTTCTAACCACCTCTTCTTTCACTCATAAAGTCTTACCAGCGTCCTTCATCCTTTAGCAATTCTACCCACCTCTTTTGTGGAATTGCCCTTGTGAGTTGCAACACTACCTCTACAGTAACAAGTCTCTTTCTTGCTACATATGCCTCACTAAGTTTCTTTCCTCTGAGCTTAGCCTGTCAGCATTTCTTTGGTTCTTTTTGCTGAAACCAATTTAAGCACTCCTTGCCTTAGATTGTTGCAATCCTCTCACTTTTCTTTGCCATCACCTGTGTATCAATATAAAGACCACACATTCTCTAATCTTCAAATCAAAACAAAACAAAACATATCATCTCACCTTTCAAGATCTCTACATGACCTTGTTCCACCATTCTTCTGCACTTTATTTGGATTGTTCTCTGCCTCCTTGCATCTGCAAGTTCTGCTGCACTTCACCTCTATGTGCTTGCTATTTATCAGATTAAAATCTAATCTCCTCTTGCCTGCACAAACGTCTTAACACATAACTCTGTTCTAAGTTTCTTCAAAGAGCTTTAACTTGCTCTGATACCAATTGACGCAGGGGCTACCTCGTGTATACCCACAATATGCATATAACAATGCATATATATATTTGCCCCCGGAATTTTATAATCTCTGTTGAATCAAATCTTCATTAAGATTAATGGCTAATGCCCCCTTTATCCATATCTCATATGCGGAACGATTTCTTACAATAGCCCAGAGTTTACTAGACCCGTCCTTTCTATCGAGACTCATTTACCCTCATAAACCTTTGCCCCCGGAATTTTATAATCTCTGTTGAATCAAATCTTCATTAAGATTAATGGCTAATGCCCCCTTTATCCATATCTCATATGCGGAACGATTTCTTACAATAGCCCAGAGTTTACTAGACCCGTCCTTTCTATCGAGACTCATTTACCCTCATAAACCTTCGTTTAATCTTTTATTAACCCAAATCTTTATGCCACATATATAATTAAACCTCCACACTTTCTTTTGGACTTAACTCGCAAAAACCTCCATCAACGCTTAATTCATTATAAACCCTTTATAAGGGAAATACACATAAAACATACAATTCATACCTTTTTCCACTTTAGTACGAGTTGGCACTTTTCCCGATGCACCCTTTATCGATGATCACAATCGGCATCCCCTCGGATCTCTTTAACATATGACTCCTTCGCATCCGAAATGCGATAACCTTTCGGAACTCAAATCATATAAAATTGTGCCTATAACGTTATCGGGTCCGCCATACGTCGCATGTTACATTATCCATTGGCCGATACTACTCCATTGACTATTTGCAATGCGATCAAAACCTCTAATCGCATCGGCTATCGCATGTCACATTTCCAAAGGCCCAAAGATTATTCAACTTCGCATTTCAATGTTCTGATGCGATATTTATTAAAGCCCCCTCCACCGTTGATCAGACATACAATCTAACGGTCAGTGTTCCATCGCATATCACAAGTTGCAATCACTAATCACTTGGGTCGGGGTTCATTGCTCACGAAGCATCCCTTTGCCTTCCTCCGATGCGATATAACTCCATTCACGCGATCAGATCTCAACCGTTGATCTATCAGATCCAACGGTCCCTGAGTATCATTGTTTCACTCCTTCATTTGTCTCCTTACTTGGGTTTTTTTACACCATTTCTTCATTTCTTTTGCAATCTTCGGGTTTCTTCAAGGTTTTCATCATTCCGCTCTCCTGCTGCGCAACTCCCTCCTGAGTTTTCCTCTGTGGGTTTCTTTAACCACTATCAGTCCAAGACTTTACTTTGGTCCTACGAATGGATTCAAAGATCCATTTCGATCCTTTGTATCGTTCTTCTCCACTGTGCTCCGCCTCAACTCTGCCTGCATACATAAACTATGCATATCTCTGATTACATCATTCAATACTCAAAAACACACACTTACACTCAAGATCGAATTCTCTATATCTAAATATAAAACAAATGATTACATATTGAGACTCTGTCTCCCAGGCCTAATCTTCAATATCAATGGCCTCTTCCTCTCTTGCCTGTAGGCTTACAATCGCACACTCCCTCGCTAGCTAGCTAACCTATCCAACCTCTCTCTTTTTTTCTTTTCAATACATTAGAAGTAGTTTCTTTACAGTTGAGGAACTGTTCCTCAATTACTTTTCAATTGTCCAACAGTTTCTTCAAACTAGTTCCTAACTAATCCTAACTTGATCTGCTTGCCTAATTAATTACATTAATTCACATTTACGAAACCAACTTCCTTGGAAATACAAGACCCCCTATATCTATTACAATACAATGATAGTTTCGAGCTAATGCTCCTACATCACTATGTGCACAACTCCACCCTGGTAACACCTTACTTGACAAAAACATTCATTGTAAAGTGTAACACCTTAGCCCATTGCATTGGTGTAGTTTTTATGCAAGTAGGAAGGCCACTTGCCTTTGAAAGTAACCAGCTTAACAAAAGAACTTAGACCCATTTATGAAAAATAAATGTTGGCCATACTACATGCAATCAAGAGATAACATCCATACCTAATACGAAGACACTTCAAAGTAAAAACAGATCACAATTATTGGAAGTACTTCTTGGATGGGTTACAACAATGATGGATTATAAAGATGTTCAGTTATGACTTTGAAATTAGCTACAAAAAAAAGGGAAAAAAAAATATCATGACAGATGCACTCTCAAGGAAAGAGGAAGACACAGAGGGTTTACTATGCGTTATTTCCATTCTACAAAATGAACAGGGGAAAAAAGAAAAGATAGAATGGAAGCAAGATGAGAAATTATGCAAGATCATTCAATGACTATAGGACCCCCATTCAATAAAAAAAATCCATGCGGAAGAATGATTCCTTGTTGTATCAAAATTGTTTGTATTTATGTAAGAATTCTCAACTCAAACATACGGCCCTTTTGGAATTATACAATTCTCCTACAAGAGGAATTTCATGATTCTTGAAAACAAACCATAGGATTATGAAAGATTTTTTGTGGTTGATGTGTAGTCTACAAATAGAATAAGGGATAAAATATTGGCGCTAGGGCTCCCACAACCATTAGTCATACCAAGCCGACATTGGAAAGAAGTTTCAATGGATTTTATTATAGATTTACCCAAATCTGAAGGAAAGAATGTTAATATGATAATAGTAAATCCACTAAGGTATACCCATTTTTGCTCCTTTCTCGTCCTTTAAAGCAAGTAGTGGCCAAAGCAATGGAAATAGTTCAGAAGATACATGGAATCCCAAAGGTTATTACAAGTGACAAAGATTAAATTTTCACTATAAATTTTTGAACTAAATTATTTTATTGTTTGGGTATTCAATTGACTCATATCTCATCTTACCATTCTCAATCTTATGGGAAATCTAAGATTGTAAATAAATGTTTGAAGGGATATATTCGTTGGTTTACATCTGATAAACAAACACACAGGGTCAAATACTTGACACTACATCTTAAATGTTTGCTACCTGAGTTTTGATCTGAGAGTGCATGCTAACTTCTTGACCTACAATGGTGTCATTGTCATGATAACTTGGAGGGGAACTTCTCTTTGGAACTTCAAAAGTGAGTCAGCTTTGCCATTAACATTATTGTTCAATTGATGTCACTCCAAGAGATGGTAGAGGAAATACAAGGTTTTGCCCAAGTTCATAAGTTCTAGAACTCCACTTGAAATTGGATTCAGTGGTCTCACTAAGTGACATGAATCTCTTGTTACTCAATCTTCCAAGTTATGCAATTCAATCTCCTCCCTTGATCCCTTGATATAGACATCTCGGAGCATGGATTCAAGGAATGAGAGTTTGGATGCTCAACATTGTCCGACACTAGCACCAATAGTTACTAGAGTGGATATTTGCTTTAAGCTCAACTTGTCACGAACATAAATACTTAGTACTCTGATGCAAGAAGCTCAAGTGCCTAAAAGTACCTTTCATGAAATTCCATCTAACATCTTTACTCTTATGTAATGTTTCAAATCAAATTTCTTCTTAAGTAAATATGTTTGACAATGTACCTACCATAGAAAATATGTTTGAAAATGCACCTACAATGTTTTTCAATTATGAATTCTTGACAAATCTATGCAAGAAACCAAAGTGCCCAAAGTATCTTCATGGTTTTTCATTTTAACATTTTTTCTATGTTTGAAAATGTACCTACAATGTTTTTCAATTATGAATTCTTAACGATTCTATGCCAGAAACCAAAGTGCCCAAAGTATCTTCATGATTTTTCATTTTAACATTTTTCTTCTCATGTAATGTATACCGAAACAATCTTCCTATATGTAAATATATTTCACAATATACCTATCAATGTTTTCAATTAGAAATTTGGTTAAACACTTAAAATTTGTCCATCATCTAAAGGTCCTATTTTATAATTTGTATTATAAAGTTGTAGATTCGAGCTATAAATTTTTTCTAATACAAGGATACCCGTCATTATGTCAAAAAACAAATATTTACAATGGTAAGATGAAATTGTTTTAGCAAAATTACATTCTTTGAAAGACCAGATTTGTTTAATATGTTGAAGATGAAATGTTTCAACAAAATGAAATTGTTTGGAAGATCAGGTTTGTCCCATATGTTTTTTTTGAGTGGGTACCCTATACAACAAGGATTGGTATCTAATGTATTGACTAGTTACATGTAACTTCAGTGATATTTTGTGAGACCAAAACGAAAATCTTCTCAAAAAAAAATATTGGTAATAATTACATTTAAATGATTTCAGTTTTTTTAACAAAATGGTATTCAGCTTCATTTGTATATTATAATACAAAAAAATTCTTATCCAAAAATACTATTAATATTTTTTCCCGATGTGGTTCATGGACCAAAAGATCGATGACTTCTATATCTACAGAATATTTATATGATAGAACTACCTAAAGTGAGTGTTGAAAATTAAACCTGTAACCTCTCAATAACATTTAACGACAAGAACTCAAATAATTGAAGTAACCCTTCACACTTATGTATCAATAATTACATTATAAAGATAAAGGCTTTCGACAATTACATTATAAAGATGAATGCCTTAAAGATGAATGCCTGACGAAAGGAAAACATAAAAGAGCCCACGCACATAGCAGGCAAGATATTCTAATCAGTATCTTCCAAAGTAGTTACCCATTTTGAATTAATACTTGATTTCATATGCAACAAAAACTTATAAAAATGTTTTATATTGGTGTAGTTTATATCCCAAAGACCTAAAATGAACACACTACAAACTGCATGTGATAATTAGATGGTTATAATTTATATCCCAAATGCCTTCCAAACATATATATATATGCGCGTAGAGATGAAACACGTGACCAGAATATATAATTTACTTCCCAAAGGCTTAAAAATGAACAGGTTATAAGCCGAAAATACACAAAGAGCGTAGAAATGAAACACAAGGTCAAAGTCCACAAATACAACAAAATGAACATAGCGGAAGTACAAAAATACAACACAATGAACATAGCCAAAGTACCAAAATAGCGCAATGAACATATAAATATTGCAATCGAAACCTACATGAATGACAGAACCAAATTGAAATGCAACGTGCTAATACCCTTAAAAGGAAGAAAATCACAATCAGTGCCACATTAGAGCCCAGAAAATGCCTTTTATAATCTCAAAACAGTGTCTTCTTATGAAATTCCAATCAATCACACAACTGCAATTCAAAAGCCTAAGCCTTTGCAGGTACAACCTGAAATATACGATTTATCCAAGTCAGCGTTGTTTATTTTTGAAATTATATTATATTGACATATTACTAACTTAATGTGAAAGGTAAGATTGTTTAGGCAAGAATTCAAAATTCACATCAGAGCCTTAATAGATGTACCATAAAACATATAAGATACATGGGAAAAAAAACCCATATGTATATCGAAAGGCTGCAGCCCCAACGAAACACTAAATTAACAGATTCCTCGGAACAGTCAGATTTTTCCCTGAACACATTCAGGTATCTGCACCTGAACTTGAGACGGCGTCATTTCAGTGCCCGCCAATTGGAACACACATGCAAAGACCTGGCTGTGAAGTTTTAAAGTCAGAACATGTATAATGATACAAAAAGGTAATGTAACTATCTTACCAATATTTAAATAGGATGTTAGTTCATATCAATTCAAAAAGTCAACCCATGAAAAGAAATTGCTATAATAAACATCATCCATGGTGTCAACGTATGAATATCACTGATTCCTGTGTCAAAGAAGTTACACCAAAACTTTCAGAATTGTTGTGTAAATTCAATGGACTATTGATATAGAAGTGGCCCCAGAAAGACTTGAAAATCTGATGCTTAGTTATATTTGAAATTGATGTTTGTTCATCTAATCTGCAAGTTCCAAAACGACTAAAGATAATTTACAAAGATGGAACAGCTAGAATAAATTGGGAGAAGAAATTTCAAAATCCATGTAAGAGAAACTTCCCCCACTTTGTCTTTGTTTTTCCACACCAGTTTATTTGTAATTTATTTTTACTCTGTTGGGTTTTACTTTTCTTTCAAATACTTTGATATTTTATACGTAAATAGATTTCATGCCTACGATTTTATTATTTATTTGCAATATTATTCTCTACTATTCTACTGTTAACTCTGATGTTGACTGAGGTGGTTTCAGCTCAAAAATATTTCAAGCAGTAAAAAACAGAAATTAAATCACAATCTGTGTAGAAGTTAAGACAACAAATAGAAGTATACAATAGCTTCTAGCTAACGGGTGCAACACAAGAGCTTTGATCAATTGACAGATTTCGTTCTTCATGAACTGCTAGTCTACTTACTTTCCTTCAGTAAAAGGTGAATTCTAACCACACCCCTGGTTTCCACAACTTTCACATATTACAATGACTTTTAATACCTAGATGTCCTCCTCTTGCATATTTGGCTGATAAAAGTCAATGTTCGATGAATAGTTTCCCGTAAGCTGCTTAAAGCATATATCTTCAACTTTTTGGTAGCCTTTCCATGTAACATCACTTCTTGTGTTTGATTAGTCACTGAGCAGATCAAAAATATTGATCATCGTTTTTTGTTCACCTCTAAGTGGAAATTGTTTTTGCATGGGAGCCTTTGTTATTTTCCAAAAGCTAGTTCCAAGGCTCATTATCATCAGGAAAACTGATATATATTTATTATTACTTCAAAAACAGCACCCATCACACAAAAGAAAATATGTACTAGAAGATGAATATTATTGGGCAACAACTGCTCATAGAAAGATTTAAAATCTGTCCAGCAATTTTAAAATTCAATCTGCGACATTCCACCTGATTTACAGGGCCATTGCATCCGACATTCAGCCTAGATATAACTCAGGTATCACCACATATTAATGACTGTGTAAATACAAAGCTAAAAGCCATTAACGAAATTACCTCTAAACACTATTTAATGAGGCACCAGTATTCCCGTTTGGGAGTATAACATCCCCTCTAAGACTCCCAATGATGCTCCATCCAAAATCTTCTCCAAATATTACTCAATATTTTTATCGAGAAGACTATTTTTAAATGCCAGCTAAAACATGTTCTGATTGATTAATCCAGGCTATCTGTCAATAGGTTCTCTATTTATCAATATCTAGCATTTAATAAAATTGTGGAAAGAGGAGATAGTTCTCACATACCAAAGCTAAAGAAACTACAGAAGTAATTCCTTCAATCACGAGAAACTTTACAGTTTATTGTTTCATATTGGAGGGAAAGGCTAAAGAGAATACTTAGAGATTTTGTCAACACAGACCACAGACATCAACACTGAAATAAGAACAGAAGCAATACCTAGATAAAATCATCAATATACATCAAATATAAAAAATGCCTTACAAACTCTGGTTCTCACAATTCCTGCAAAGGGATAAAAGCTAAAGAAAACACACAGACAATAATGAGGCCATCTAGCTTCCTCTTGCAGCAGAATATCTGAAATGAAATGACAAGTCTTGATCTCTACATACAGTCTTCCTAAAAGGAAAACGAAGTTTTAATCTCCACATACAGTCTTCCAAAAAGCAAGGCAAGTGCTGTATCTCCTCCCCATATAATGTGAGAAAAATAAGTGTCAAAAACCTTGCACAAAAACGAGCTGTGATTTTCAGTAAAAGAGAGAAGATGAGATAATTCCAATGTTCCACCAAGTTCGGGGACGAGGAGGCAAGGGAGCGGGGATACACAGGAGCGGCCTATGCAAAAGCTCCCCACCAATTTTTAGGAAACGTGGGGGAACGGGGTGTCTTAAAAACTTAAAAATATAAAATATAAATCGATGAATCATATAACTGAAACAAATTTAAAACAAAAAGCATGATCATTGATATCATTATCATATAAATTATAATCATACATCATACATGTAATTTTGTAACTGTACAGTGTAAATACTAGTCTATTAACTTCCTAACAATGCACAATGAAAATAAATTATAAAACTATAAATGTTTAAAGTTTTAAACTTTAAACCATATTGATGTTCCACTTCCAACTATGAACATTGAATATTGAATAATATAAAAGTCAAGTCTGATACATGAGCGACAGCGTTCCGTTCAACAAAGGAGCAAACAGAAAATGAAATGTGAAATGAACATAATGTAAACCCTTCACGATCGGTCAACAAATATTAAAAATTGTGATTTTTTTTTTGTTTCACAAAAGAAAATTGCAATTCTTTTCTAGGGAAATGACCCCTCAAGACCCTTTAAGACCCATTTCACCTAGGAAACGATCCCAATTGGAGGAAACAACCCCTTTAAAGGTTTTCTCGCGTACCCTCTTTTTTGGGAGCGTGGGGAAACGTCCCCCTCTCATCCCCAAGTCCCCGGAGCGCAAGGGAGCTAGGAAACTCGACCCCCAGGTGGGGGGACGCAACCCCGTGGAACAATGGATAATTCTATTAATGTTCACAAGAAACCAAAATAGTGCAATGAGAATAGTCTTTTAAAAAGCAAGACAAGTGCTGTATCTTCTCCCCTTATAATGTGAGAAAAGTAAAAGTCAAAAAAGCTTGCACAAAAACTACCTCTGATTTTCAGTAAAAGAGAGAAGATGAGATAAAGTGACCAAAAGAGATCAATGGGACTAAAAAGTACAAACAATTCACAATCATAATGTAGGAGTACCAAGGCAACTCCTAAGTGCCAAAAATAAACAAATGCAAATGAAAATGAAGTAGAAAGTAGGAAGGTGTAAAGCAAGAGAATAAACCATAGCAAAGAGAAAAAAGAACTACTCAGCACTAGAGGTAGAAATAAGACGTAGAGATGGAAGAACAGTTATTAATGTCATCATCGATAATTGTGAATGCCCCAATGCAGAAAAGTTCTCCTCACATCCGAGATCAAAGAGAAAGATGTAATATCGGAAGCTTGATCTGGACTAGAAAGCACTCTCACACTGGAATAAACTGGAATAAGTACATCTTTGTGGCTTCATGTAAGTGGGTCATCTGCAAGATGGCCCACTTATACAAAGCCTGTTAATTCGCACAAATGGCCTGAAGTGACCAATGATTAAAATGGTTACTGTATAATGTTGACAAGTATTTAATATATAAAATAAGCCCACTGAGCAATAAGCTAATAAACTGTCATCAACGTGTCGCTTTCCCCATAAGAATAGAAATAACTTGAAAGTTGAAAGGTTTTAGCTTGGCCAATTCAGCTTTTGAAAGAAGGAAGAAAAAAATAAGTCCAGCAGTGTAAAAACTCGTGACATTTTCATGGGACAACATCGACAGAAAACAAGCATTCCAAAGAAAACAGGAAAAGAACAAGAGGGAACTACCAATGGAAACAAACATTTTAACTAACATGAGAAACAAAATCCAATCATCCAAAGTACTATCTCTTCTTCAAATTTGGAACAGTGCCCATTGGTAAACTTATTCCAGATTTTGTATTTTAAATATCACACTACAGCGATCACAGATATTCTGCTCTTGTATTCCCTTCCCTCATATCATGTTATAAATATTTGAGCTTCTGCAATGTCCACATTTTGGTTCGCTATGATTTTTTAATGAAGTAAACAAGCATACAAAACAGCATAGAATTCAAAACCCTTACATGTCTATAGATTGAGCTTGCTAGGTTAGACAGAAAATTTGAATCACTTGTAACTTACACATTAGAACAGTACTATTGAATGAATCGATGTAGAATGTCAGGCCCCACTTGCATACAGCCTTGTCCATTCTTTCGCTGTAGAAGAAAAGGATTACTCAACATGATTTAGAAATATTATTAATTAATCTATCAATTATTATACACATTAGTGAGAAAACTTTCCAGAGGATTAAAAGCCAATTTATGAACAAGCATAATCCTATTCAAGTATGCAGAAATTTGAGAATAATGAGAACTTGATATCACAGACAAATTATTCATCGAAAATGTGTAATTTGTAACCAAAACTGCACACTATCACCTGTTTCCACAGCCTCAATTTCATTTGTCTTCCAGTGTTTTGCAATGTTTTCAGAAAGAGGGTCATCTGGATTTGGTGCACTTAACAGTGCTTGTATACTGAAAAAAGTGACAAACGAAATCCACAAATTATGAGAACTAATCTAAATGCTTTGTCAAAGGCAGAATCACAAATGACCAACTGATACTAAGGTCATGTATCATTATAAATAACACAAACCTCAGTAAAACTGTTCGAATTTGCAATGCTGGACTCCACTTGTCCTTGAGGATATCAAGGCATATGCGTCCAAGCTGTCAATGATACTTTTGTTAAAATAAAAATAAACACATGGAACCCTAAACATGAAAGAGAAAAAGCAATTAGAAGGGTTAAACAATTGCTAACCTTATCAATATTTGGGTGGTAAATCTTTGTCAAAAAACGAACCTGTTAATGGCATAAATATTTAGCAGTGATACAAACTTATCTTGCGTCAAAGTGCAGATCAAAGAGTTAAGTTAAATACTCTACGTTCACAAATTTCTATTGGAGAAAATGTATGGTAATGCTATTTTTGAATCTCAGAGCACACCAAATAGTTAAAGTTAAATTCTCTAGCCTAACAAATTTCTATTGAAGAAACTGCATCTCGAATCCCATACACATCAAGTGGTTAAGGTTAATTCTTGAGAATCAATATTAACAAATTTCTATTGAAACTGCATAGTAGTTTTCCTTCAAACAAAACAAAACAAAAATCAGCTTTTTGAAAATGTTACCTTTGGTGCTGCCATTGGATACTCCTCAGGCAGAAATAACTCCAACTTGAAAACACCCCCTGCATGAGTCATTAACAGATCAATTCTTGATACACAGAATAGAATAATTTATAATTTTGTTTCAAATTAGGCTTGAAACTCATTTTTCATTTTAATTTGGTAGCATAAAGACTCATTTAAAACTAATAAATCGGCTTATTAAATACTCTGCCTTATGTTAAGACTCTGCAAGAATCAAATATCCCTTTGATTTTTATTATATGGATGCCTCCTTGAAACACTTTGAAAATGGGGCACTCCAAGTATCAAAAATCTATTTCAAAAGGATACATTTATAAAGGTCAAAAATCTGTGTTATAAGTTAACAAGCTTCCTTGGTCATCCACTTATAATGTGGATTAAGTCCCACAAAGTATACATTTGTCATCTGAAGATGAACACAACCAATAATGCCCACAAACAGTGGCAAATCATAAATGCAAATTTATTTGAAATAGAGACTTGAATTTTTCAAATCACTCATGGTAACTAGCAAGCATCATCGCACACTAGCTGCATTTTACAAGTTCAAAATATTAAAAAATCACTGATTACAATTTACTACTTAAGTTCAGTGAATTCTTAAAAATTATAATATAAATGGATATACTGTATGCCTCTTAATCAATAGCAGGCCTCATTTCCAACTATCATTCTTGGAATGCCTTTAATGGACTCATCCAGAGGGGACATAAAATGCACTCTATCGATGAAGCTGCACATATTCCTAAACTTGCATTGGTTGCTTCCACTTGTCATGCTGAAGATCTCATTTGATTGATGTAGCCATGCAAAGCACCCTCAGTTGACAAGAACACGACAAAAATCAACTGAAAGGGTTCCAAAGGCTCATTTGGTTCAATGAGACAAAATTTAAGAAATGCATCCTGCAGATTTAAGGGCGTATCTAAAGAATGGGTTTATACTTATGGTATACGTTGAAATTCACAACTTACAAATCAAAAAGGAAATCAAATGAAAGACACCCAAATCCTACAATGACCAGATCACGACTGCACAAGAGAGAGAACCCTAGTGTGCTAGAGAGAGAGATACCCAAGCACAAGTGTGCTACACAAGAGCTTATAGAATTCAGAAATCTCAATCACAAAAGAATACAAAAGATATTGGTGCCCTCAGGCATAAAACAATTTACAAGGGAGATCAAAAAGATCACAATATTATCCAATAGCTATCAGTATCAATGTGTTAACCATGATGTTCAATCCTTCACTCCCACAGAACCACATACAATAATATAAGAACAAGTACCAAGAAATAGGAAAGCAATTCAGCAAGCTTAATCACAAAATATGAAACTGCCATATGGAGGAGAAGATTGAACAAGGAGCCCGACAATATCTGAGAATTCTGAGAATGAGAGCAAGCAACAAAAGAAATAGCTACATAGTTCATGAAGCTTAATCACAAACTATGCAACTGAACTATGGAGAAAGAACAGATTAAACGAGGAGCTTAACAACACCAAAGGATGCTGAGATTTAACACAAGATGAGAGAAAATTCTGTAATCTGATAAGAATCTCTCTGAGGAAGTAAATGGAAGCTTTTCAATGGACAAAAACCCCAATGCCAGCTTTGCACGAACAGAGTGTTGCAGGCACCCTTTTATGAGAAAAGCACCAACAATAACATTTAGAACCATAAATTACTAAGATACAAATACAGGAGCTGATCTCGATATTTTCCATATCATTGCATACAGCATACATAAGATATATGGAGCCCAAGGGACTAGCTCAACTGGCTGTTGTCAATATCGCTGGACATTTGTGTGGCTAGTTCCATGAGGGCAGATTCCCTGTTCGAACCCCACTTGATGAGGTGTGACAGTTTTACTAGGGATGCCATACACAACTGTAGGGAAGCATCCCTTCAGATTCCCCATGCAATTTTCCTTGGAAGAGAATATAAGCAGATATGTAAAAAATATAATAAAACATATAGAAGCTGAAAACCAGTCATAGTTTCCAAAGTATACACTGGTATCTTGGAT
Source organism: Pinus taeda (assembly GCA_000404065.3). Lineage (NCBI taxonomy): Eukaryota > Viridiplantae > Streptophyta > Pinopsida > Pinales > Pinaceae > Pinus > Pinus taeda. The sequence goes on along the minus strand of APFE030536017.1, from coordinate 52,301 downwards.
TTTGATTGCTATTTAGACATCATGAATATCAATCATAGGTAAAATATACATTCAGAATAGAGTGTTCCATTGTATACAAAGAGAAACCTCTAACCTGTAGCTTATATTGACTTTGCCTCAAATGTTCCTCATAAGGTTTGGCTAGGAGACATATTTCAACAAGTTGTGAAGCTCCAGCCTTTCTTGCCTCCAATGGACATGACTTGTGAATACGTTCTATAATCTACTATGAATTTGGTCCCATTTTTCTGCCAGTTGTTGATAGATAATCTCCTACTGGAAAAGATCTCCTCTTGCTTATCAACCATCTGAACTTAGCCTGGGTAGTTGCATTTCCTTTTAAAATCTTGTCAATTTGAAAGGTCAGAATTGAGAATGGTGTAGCTCATCATGCCAAATCTGCATAAGAACTGTTATTTAGTTGACTAATAGCTAGGATTTATTCTGCTAGACTTAATTTTCTTGAGTTTATTTGCCTTCGTAATCTTGGATACGGCCATATTGCATATCTGGCATATCTGGTACAGAGCCACATGGCTAAATTCTGTATCAGATATCCAAGCCGAATCCAGGACGGATCCAAACACATCCAGGGGATTAGGGAACTGAATCAATGACATAGTTATAACTTATAAGTTATTACCTATAGGCTATAACTGAAAATATATTTTCCTGACAACCTAATACCTATTCTCTATTCCACATTCTTCCATTTCATCCTTCCAGCACATAACATGAGGTACTTCAAGAAATAATGAAGAATCCTAAAGACTTATCAAGGACAAAAGACTTTCTTACATAAGGATTTGTGTTTACAAACTTATAAAACTTTTGTAAAGGCCTTACAAAATCATTATTGGTAATCAACTCTTTCCATCAATAGAAGAAATGGATTCCAGTACAATTTTCCCTGCAAAAGTCAGTGTTCTTCTGCTGCAACTATATTTTCCTTTTTGGCTTCATCATAAGCCGATTGGGATAAGCTGTCAGAGATGAACTGCTGACATGTGATGTAGCACCTGTATAAAATAGTGAATCTATGACAAATGGAAACCAATGCACAACTTCAAAGCAGATCTTCAATATCTGAAAAGTAAGACCAAAAGCAATTATAGGCATATGGCCAAAATGGTGTGTACTGCTGGACGCTTTGAGATTCTGATCAACAGCTTCTTCAGGGATCCTCAACAAATAGGTTTCAAAAGAAGCCCTACACCATGACTTTGGGCACTGTATCTTCATCAATTTTATCTTCAGACGAACATAACTGAAACATACAGTGGCCTTTTAGGCAGAAGAAGAGATTGGATCATCTAGAAGAAAGAACAAAGAACACTAAGTTGGAATCTCCTGAACAGAATGTCTGTTGGGATTGATGGTATATTTAGGAGCATTTTAATTTTTTATAGCATTCACTAGTAGCAGTGAAAGATCAATGTAAAATAATGCAGCAGTCAAGATTGACAACATGATATGTCGCTTTATCAGCGTATGCTGGATCTTTTGCAAAGGAGAAGGTACAAAAATTTGTAAATCTAGATGTTGTACTAATAACCATCCAGAAAAGATATTGTAATAAAACTCACCTAGATATTGTAATATGTACTGGTAAACTTCTTGTCCATTGGATATTGATTATTGATGATTTAAACCAAATATTGAAAAGTATCATTCGGCAATACAAGATTTCATAATTAATATCCAATTTAATGAGAGATAACTCAATTATATAGTGCAATACGCAAAGGGCTGTGACTAATCACTCACACCCTAAGCATACAGTGATAATAATAATTATAATATAGTATTGTTATTATTATTATTATTAATATGTTAATGATAATAAAACCCAAGTCAATAGTACACACTAAACATCCCCCCTTTGGGAAAAAGAGATCATGACAAGCCATCACTAATCTTACATAACCAAATATGACCAGCAAGGAAGGAGAATGCCAAGTTGCCAACATATGATGTATCACATGGGGAGACAGTCCATAACTTGCCCAGTGTCAAAATTTGGTTTATACAAAAGGAGCAGCTTTTAATTTGTCTTCTAGGCTATTAGTAGGGAGTATTTTGCCCTCCATCCACTAACGTGACAGTGTATCCTCCTGTCATAGAGCTTAGCATTCGGAGTTGGAGAGACTGTGAAGAGTCAGTTGAAAGTCTGTTTTTGAGTTGGTTCTTGCCCTGCAACTGCACTTAGTGCGATCATGTATGCATCTTGACCAACCTCAAAGACAAGTCTAGAGTAAATTCGACAAGCCTGCGCATGTGCATGCAGATGCATGTGTGAACCTCAAGTGGCGGGATTTTTAGGGAGTCTGTTTGAGTCTGTAAATCTGCTTTGGTTTGTACTATTCAACCATTTGGCTCTGTTAATAAAAGAATTTTCTGAGATTGTGACTCAGGTATATTGTTCCATATTTTAATTCTGCACAAAGTTCGTCCTGAATTTGCTTGAGGTTCACTTAGAGTCCTGGATCACTCATAGCACTGACTCCCGTATAGGCAAGAGGCCGAGAGAAGGGAAGTTGCAAAAGTGTTGGGCTTGCATGAAGGTTCGTGTAAAGGTTTTCAGGAGTACATAAAAGTGTAGAAGATTGTTAAAGTTCAAGCTCATTTCCTCTTTGAGGGAGCCTCTGAAGAAAATTGGTATCAAAATGAGAGTTCTTCAATATTTCCTGGTACATATCTTTCCTTAAGTTTGCATACTAAATTCTGTTACAATAAGTAGAGTCTACAACGAACCAGGCAGCCTTCAGTCTCAGAACAGCCTTAGTTTTCTGTCCGACTGATAAATGCTCTTATAGTCAATCTCTATATTTGTAATGGATCCTAGCCAGACGTCTGTTTCTTTTAAAGATATTAAAAAGGCTGAAGAAAGTTGTACATCTGCATTAAATTCCATGTTTGAGTCTTGTCGGTTTTCTTCTGTAAATGAAGCTGATATAGAAATAGTAGAAACCCAGCCTCAAGCTGGATGGAAACTACCTCCTATTTCTGCAAGCAGTGTCTATGCTGATCTGAATATGTTTCAAATCAAGGCTATAAGTTGTGTTATCATAAAAGAATTTGTTTCACAAGTACAACAAAATTGTGACACAAACCAAACTATTCCTCTTTTAGATCCAAAACAGATACAGGCCGAGGCAAGGAAACACAAAACCCAATATCCACATCTCTGATGTTTCAGAGTAGGAAATTCAACCCTTGTCCATAGAGGAATAGAGGCTTACGTTCTTTGTACAATTAGAGATCTCACTCATAATAAATTCTTTGATTCGCTCATAGGTGGAATTGTTGCTCCATTATCTAATGGTCTTGTATGGTTTGACTGCTTTCCAAACTTCTCTGTATATACATTTGATGAACACTTGGGGGACATTCTTAAACTACAGATTAAAACTACTGGTTTTGATCTAAAAAATCAAAGAACAAACATTGCTATTCAAACTCGTGGTTGTTTCCACCATACCAATACTATGTATCCAGCTATTCTGCATACCCCCAGTAAAGAATCCCAATCCAGTACCTTAATCCTAACTGATCCACTGAATCAAAATATGGAGCATCAGATGATTAAATGGGAGAACCTTTCATTTCCAGAACATTGGGTGAAGATGCACCCAAATTGCCTTAAGCAAAAAGCCATCGCCTCAGCAAATAGTCAAGAGTCAACCTCTTCTGCAATCATTTCATTCTCATCTAAAACACCTCAACCACAATGTGTACATACTCCATTAGAGCAATTAGCCCAATCTTTAGGCCCAGTTCCGTATTCTATTAAATGTCCCAACTGTACTCAATTTATTTCCCTGCAGAGTCTGACAGCCCAGCGTGGTGAATCCCCACAAACAGTCCAATTTGAGCACCAAAATCACAATCCCAGAACTAATGTTCCACCACCTGTATCTACCTCTATTGATCCCTGTCCACATCCTAAGTGTGCAGACATTCGTTTTCCACATGATGATTACGTACCAATGATATATCATATGCCATCTTTGGAAACCTTAGATCCAAGATTACAAGAAATATTCAGTTACTGCAGACCCCCAGGTACCCCAAGATACGGACTAGGCTACATAGAACAAGCTGACTCTGTTATCCCTAAATGTAGATTCAGGGATCCAATCCCGAAAGATATAAGGAGACCTTCAATCCCAGAGATGCACAAATAAATGGCAAGTAACTCCAAGAAATGGCAAGTAGATCCCAATCGGATAAAGAAAATGATAAATTGGGATTTGTACACTCACTCTAAATCAGTCCAGTTTAATACTCCACAAGAAGCTAAAACCAAGCTAGCCTCAGAATGGCAAAGCTTCATGCAGAAAGAAAATTGTTGGATATCTTTCTTTGTTTGGAAAGCCAAACAAGAAATGACAGTACAAATTTAAAGACGGGAAAGAAGTCTGAAGCAGAAGCCAGCACCCCTAGGCACAATTGGAAAAGCCTAGATGGCCAACACAAGGAGATGCAGGGGGGGGGAACATTCCCCCAGTGCGGGAGACACATTTCCCCAAAAAGGGTGCTTTTGGGCATAAGGGGGATGCATCCACCTCAAATTTGTCTAATAACCCTTGAAATTTAAAAAAAAGATACAAAAGAAAAATTAAAAACGATAAAATTTAAATTTTAAAAAAATAACAAATATAAAAACCTAAAGTATCCCTAACAGGCTAACTTATTCGATTTACCTGTACATTTACCAACTCATTCAACACTGCTCAGTTCATTTAAGTCTGCTTGGCACAACTTACCACTGACCAGTTCCCTCTTACCTCTCCTCCCTACACCACGAGTTACCACTGACCAATTCACTCTCAGGTCTTACCTCTCCTCCCCCACAGCCAGCAGAGTTAGCAATCAGCATTACAAGGGGTGCGACTAGTTCACTCCGCGTGGCGCAACCAGTTCACTCACCAGTCAAGGATCAGCATTGACCAGTTTACTCCCTGTGGTACAACTCACTAGTGAACGTTACAACTTACCTGAACCCCTCCTCCCTACACTGGGACCATTGTTCAAACTTCACTGAGCACCTTGCCCTTTCGACTTACTAGTTCAAACTTCAAACTTCACACTTCGTTCGAGTTGTCATTGGTGTTCACTACCCTATCCATGGTTGTGAAGATCTAAGCCACCTACAGTCCTGCTCTTGAGTCTTTATCAACCCTCAAAAGTGACCAAGGTGTAAAGTATCGGCTCAATCAATCACCGTGTCATGCATTTTCCTTGAGGCTGATCAAGAGTGAAGACCCATGAGCCAGGTCAACATTGGGAGTTGAAACATGTCGACACACTAGTGACTACACAATTGAGACATCAAGTTCAAACTCCACACTCAGCCAACCCGAGCACAGTAGCACAAATTTTAGTGGGGAGGTCAGAATTATTTTTTTTAATTTTATTGCTACTTGTTTCAGTGTTTTCTAATTCTCTCATTTTCAAAATTTCATTGCTAAAGCCTAAAACTCAGCATTTGCTATTTTAAAACATGAAAAATTTAAAATTTAATCAAAAACCCTTCCTGCAGGTCACCAAAAATAAAAATCTGCACATAAAATTAAACACAGCAATATGAGTGATCACAAGAGCAGCAACAATACCATTGATAGTGATAGTCAATATGATCCCTACACAGGAAGTCAATTTGGAAATGCGATTGGGAACATCCCGTCAACAGTGAATGAAACCCAGGGTAGTAGTGCTACTCTTAGTCCATTCCCATCAAAGGCATTGGCACAATATGCAAAAGGGAAATTTAATGCAAGCAAACCACATTTGTTATATATTACCAAAGTGGTTGGCTCCTCAACTAACCCAAAACCAGGGAGCAAAAGAGGTGGGACATGCAATATTTATCACCATCCTTGGGTTGGGAGTTATAGTCTGGTCAATGATGCATCTTTGGGGTGCAGGTGGCAAAGGGTTAATGTATGAATAAAATTAACATTACTACAAAGATCAAAGCATTTGAGGATACAAAGGGCAACTTCTCAAGCCAAAATGTTACGGCCAAAGCTTATCAAAATGTGAAAGAAGCTACAAGCTCCAAAAGAAAAATCAAAAATAAAGAAAATCATGGGTCATATGCCTCCACCATCTCCTGTTGGCAATGGGGTACCTTCATCCAAACATAAGGGTTCTTGTTCTTCTGCAGTGGGACCAACTCTTGCAAAGATGTATGGTAAGTTAGACCGCGATGATGTAGATGATACCATTGGCAAATTTCTTTTTTCCAATGGCATTTATTTCCATGTTAGTCGCTCTCCTTGTTACAAAAAGATGGTCAAGGCAATTGCAGCAGCAGGACCCTCACATGTGCCCCCAAGTGAACATAAGTTGAGGATAGTGATCTTAGAAAAGAAAGTGGCCAATATTAATGTGCAAAAGGAAAATATGAGGCAAACATGGGTGAGAGAAAGTTGTTTTATTGTTATGGATGGGTACATAAACATTGTCAAACATCCATTTAACAACATCATAGTTACTTGCCAAGAGGAGATTTTCTTTCTTAGAGTTATTGATTGTTCTAGAAAGCACAAAGATGCAACTTTCCAATTTGAGCTTCTTTGTTATGTTATAGAAAAGGTTGACCCTCCACATGTTGTACAAGTTATGACAGATGCAACAACAATGTGTAGATTGATTGGATTAATAATTCAAAGTAAATAAAGGCATATTTTCTAAACCCCTTGTTGTGTGCATGCACTCAACAATGCATTAAAAAACATTGGCAAAATTGAGTGGGTATCTAACTTGGTGACAGCTGCAAGAAATGTGTTGTTGTTTATTTGCAATCACCACATCTCCTTAACCATGTGAAGGTCTTACGCGAGGAAAGAATTCCTCTAGCCTATAAACACTAAATATGCCAGTTATTTTCTTTTATTAGAGAGTGTGTTGGAGATGCAATCAGCATTGTAGGCCATGGTTGTGACTCTATATTGGAGCTAGTGGGCAGAATCCAAGATAGAGGAGGGAAAGAAAATTAGGGTTCAAATATTGGATAATAATTGGTGGACAAACTATGGTTATTTAGTGTCACTCTTACGTCCTATAGTTAAGGTCATTTTTGTTACACTAACAGATTCGGTCAAGTTAAGGTGGCCATTCGTGAGAAAGATCCCTCAGAGTTCTATACAACCCAAATTCGACCCATTATTCAGCAAAGGTGGGATTGAATGAATACACCTTTGCACATGGTAGCATATGCACTCAACCAAAAATGCTATGTGGCAAGAACTGGTAGAATTCTTCCCATTGAAGATCCAGAGGTCAAAAAGTGATTTTGAGCTACCATTACAAAGATATATAGTTCAAAAGAAGAGACAACAATTAGGAGATAGTGGATGCAATTTGCAAGTCTCGATGATCCCTTCAATGAGCCTGATGCGAGGGAAGACTAGATGATTTAGGCCAAGATGAGGCCACTAGTTGGTGGACCATGCATGGGGATGATGCTCCAAAGATCCAACAACTTGCTATTCGCTTATTATCTCAAATTGCTAGTTCATCTACAGCAAAGAGGAATTGGTCCGCATAGCTTCATCCCCTCTATCAAGAGGAATAGACTGGACTATAGGAGAGTAGAGAAGCTAGTTGCAATGCACAATTCCCTACGTCTTGCACATAGGAAGACGCCTGTTAAAATTGGAAACTAGGGTCAAATTCCACTTTGGACAGCTCATTTGATCGAGATGATTATTGCATTGAATTCCTCTTTTCGAGAGGACCAAAGTCGACCTAAAGATCATCAAATTTGGATAAGGGTAAATATGTTTTTGAGGTCAAGCCCACACATATGCACATTGTCAAGGTCGGTGACATCATCATGTAGGCTCATGAAGCCCAATGGACATAACCCCCAACGACTTATATAAATAAGAGAGACCTCAAACCTCATTTGGCATCACCACACAACATCATTTCTCTCTCCTCATCTAATTGGGTCATACAAATTACAAGAGCAACTCTTCTTTTCTCACACGTGTGGTGGAAAGAGGACGAATTTCAAAATCAATTGCAGGGTTTGACCAGCGTTGACCTAGGAGTTTTTGACCTTCTTTGACTACATTTTTTGTGCTAAATTTTGGTTTTGGAAGGTTGCATTAATTAGCACAGGAACCAAGACTTTCTAGGCATGTTGATTGCGTTGACCACAAGGTTGACAGCAGGACAAAAGTTCAAATTTTGACCAAGTTTGACCATTGTTTTATTCACTGTTTTGGGGTGACTTTGACCAAGAAAGAAGACCTAGTTTGACTGGGTTTGACTGAGCTACATTGTGGACAATTTGTTGTTGAGTTGACTAGCGTTGACTTTTTGGTTAGCGCAGAATTTGATTGTTGTTGACTACATATTCGATAGGGCTGCTTTGATCATCATTTAGCGGGTCAATTTTGACTTTATTGTACTCTCTCTCTGTTGAACATTTGATATTTATAGTAAGAAGAATTGATCAAAGGGTTTTCCAAGTTGGGGCTTTTACCTGGCATTTGCCAAATCTGGAGTTCTCTTGTCTTGGCTTGCCTTCTGCATTTTGTTGTCCATGTTCTATCTACAGTTACTATCAATGTGATTTATGGTTAATGTGATTGCTATTGTAAAACTAAATTGGAATTTGTCATTGGGTTGCTAAAAGAACAATTAAGTAATTGTGCTAAGCATAGAACATACCATTGTTAACTAAAATTAACATGGTATTAGAGCCCAGGTGAAGACAAAACCCAAGCAAGAGAGAAAAGCAATCACTAAGAGAGATATGTTGGTCAATGGCTTCTACATATTACTTCAAGATTGAGGATAAGCTCAATGACAAATATGACTATCATGCATGGAAGATGACATTGGACCTGACTTTGGAGGAGCATGAAGTATTCGACTATGTGCAAGGAAAAGTTGTGGAGTCTCCTTCAAATGCACCAACTGCTGCTAAGACAAAGTATAGAAAAGGTGAGGTCAAAGCAAAGAAAACTTTGATTGACTCTATTCAAAAGCATTTGGCGCCTATATTTCTGATTTGGGAACTTCTAAAGAGATATATGATAAGTTGGTTGGGATGTTCAAAGTGAACAATGCAAATCAAAGCCTCTTTCTCAAGAACAAGTTGAAGGATATCGAAATGAATAAAGGGGAGTCTATCCAATCTTATTTCATGAGAATAACACAAATCAAGAATGACTTGCTATCTATTGGAGAAGTTATTTCTGACAGGGAGCTCACTCTCATTGCCCTTGGACGTCTTTCAAGACCTTGAGATGTATTTGTCACCACTATTCTCAACAATGACAAAATACCTGGTTTTGATGAGTTATTGGCTAGATGCACTCAAGAGGAGACAAGGATGATGGAGAGAGATAAGCCTTCCAATGGAAATGAACCTACTGCCTTCTCCCCTCATGCAAAAAGGAAGAAAAATGTTGGTCCAAGGAGACAAGGTCAAAGATCCAACAAAGGATTCAAATAAGGAAGAAAAGGAAGGTGCTACAATTGCAACAAGTTTGGCCACTATGCTAAAGAGTGCCCTTACAAGAAGAATTCTCCAAGGGATGATGACAACAACAACCACAATAATTTCAAAGGCAATGGCAATCAAAGGAACAACAGGTTCAACAACAAAGGAAAGAGGAATGTTCCCACTGCTTGAAATGGAAATGGTCGACCTCCCAAGAGAACAAGAAAAGCCAAGTATGATGAAAGTAATGTTGAGAAAAACAAGATGAGATTATCTTACTTCCGCTCTACCCACTGCATCTCCTTCGAATACATTGGATCATTGGTTAATTGATAGTGAAGCCTCAAGGCACTTCACTGGATACAAAGAGACCCTCTCAAATTTGGTTGAAAAGAAGACTAATCTAAAGATCCTACTTGGAGATAACGCCACCTACCACGTGAAAGGGATAGGTATTGTCTTTTTTCACTTGAATCAAGGTCAAACCATTCACCTACAAGAAGTATTGTATGTGCTCGATTTGAAGAATAACTTGGTGTCTATTTCTGCGATGGAAGATAAAGGCTTCATGGTAGCATTCATTGATGGAAAGGTACGTATTTGGCAAAGAAATCCTAAAGGTGCATTTACTCCTGGATTTAGGATTAATAGTCTCTATCAAGTTGGTGGAAGTCCTTTAGAAGCTTTGGCAAGTGATACTTCACTTCAATCTGAGCTATGGCATTGGAGATTTGCCCATTTACATTACACAGCCTTACCTGGGGTAAGAAATATGGTCACAAGGACGTCTGAATTTAATATGAACCGTGAAGAAGTTTGTCAAGGATGTGCAATTGGGAAACATATAAAGGGACCATTCCCTTCTAATGAAAGCCAGACAACCGATATTCTTCAATTGGTCCCTTCCGACCTATATATGGTGCCTTGTCCATTACCTCATTGGGAGGATACACATTATGCAATCTTTGTGGATGCCTTCTCACGCAAAACATGGATCTATTTTTTGAAGAGGAAGGATGAAGTGTTTAAATGGTTTCTTTCTTTCAAAGCATTGGTGGAGAATCAAACAGGGAAGAAAAATCAAGATATTGAGGACCGAATATGAATCAAATGAATTCAACGACTTTTGCAGAGAGGTTGGCATTAAGACGAAGACAATTGTTCCATACACTCCTGAGCAAAATGGAGTTACTGAAAGGAAGAATCGAACAATCATGGAAGCCACCAATGCCATCCTCCATGATCAAGGTCTATCGAAATTCTTGTGGGGAGAAGCTGCCAACACTGTCGTATATGTTCAAAATAGGAGCCCTCATCAAGCATTGGATTTCAAGGCACCCGAAGAAGTCTTCCCTGGTAAGAAACTTGATGTTTCTCATTTTAGAATCTTTGGTTGTCTAGTATATTTTCATGTGCCTAACGAGAAAAGAAATAAGTTTGCAGCTTCTGGGAAGAAAGGTATATTCGTCGACTATAGTGAAAATTCAAAGGCATATAGAATCTATGTGCCTGGTCAAAGAGATGTGGAAGTAAGTTGTGATGTCACCTCTAATGAAGATACTGCCCTTGGGAAAGCTGGAGATCTCCCTATCCCAAAGAAGGACAATGATGTTGTCGAAAAACATGATGAACCTCCGACAGATCCTATGCCTGATGTTGAAGGCCTAATGGATCCTATTGATCCACCTTTAGTGATCCCTCTACCTCAAGGAAACATCCAATATGGATCAAAGATAATCTCAAAGATGTTGAAAGACATATTGCTCCAAGAAGGACATTTTGTGAAAGTAAGAAATCGAACAAGTATCAAGGTTATTTGACTACTACGAGTATTATTGTTCAAGTTGAACCTTGCACGTTTGAAGAAGTCGTAAAGCACCATGTTTTGAAAGATACGATGAATGAATAGTATGAGTCAATCATGAAGAATGATGCCTGGGGTGTGGTGCCTAGACCCAAGCACAAGTCTGTGGTCACTTCTAAATGGCTTTACAAAATTAAACATGGAGTTGATGGGAGTGTTGAAAAATACAAGGCCAAGTTCGTTGCTCGTGGCTTCTCTCAAAAGGAAGGAGTGGACTATGACAAAATATTTGCACTGGTTGCCCATTATACCACCATTCGATCCATTATTGCTCTTGCTGTCAATCAAGGATGGAGCCTACATCAAATGGACGTCAAAACCGCTTTCTTGCATGGCTCGCTTAAGAGATGTGGGATGGTGGAATGTAAGTCTGTGTCTACTCCGATGGAACTCAACTTCAAGAAAATATGTGGACGTGTTGTTGGGACCGAATTGGCAAACCCTTCCAAGTATCGACAACTTGTGGGGGCCCTGATGTTCTTGGTAAACTCTTGACCAAACATATGCTTCGTTGTGAATACTTTGAGTCAATTTATGGTTGAGCCTCATTACATACATTGGATTGTTGCTAAGAATCTCTTGAGATATCTCCATGGCACAGTCAACTATGAGCTAAGATACATTATTGGGAATTTGAGGCTACATGGATATTTTGATGCTGATTGGGTTGGCAATGTGGTGGATAGAAAGAGCACATCAAGATGTTGCTTCTCATTGGGGATCTGCTTTGATTTCTTGGATGAGCAGGAAGCAAAAATCGGTTGCTCTAAGCACCATCGAGGCTAAATATATTGCTGCTAGTATGGCCTATTGTGATGCTGCTTGGTTGAGGAAGCTCTTCAGTGAGTTATTTGAGCACGTGTTGGATACCACCATGATCTATTGCGACAACTAGAGTGGGATTCACCTTTCAAAGAATCCTGTGTTCCACGACCACTCCAAGCATATTGATATTAGGTACAACTTTATATGGGATATGGTACAACAAGGAGCAATAAGGCTCCAACACATTAGGAGTCAAGACTAATGAGCAAGTTGTAGACATCCTCACAAAGCCCTTAGGGAAGGTCAAATTTTTAGCTTTTCGAGAGAGACTTGGAGTCGTGGAAGGACCCTCCCATGGGGGTCCCGCATGAGTTGGACATTGAGCTCTGGGAGCTCCTGGGGGCTTGGGGTACTTCTTGGAGCTATGCGCAACCATAAGGTGAGTGGTCCACCTTTCCCTATAGGTACGTTGTGTACAAGCTGAGTGGTTCAGCTTCCCCAGTGATACCCCATGATGGTTGACATATGTGTAAGGTGAGTGGTTCACCTTCCCCTACAATTGATGACACGTGTGTGTAGGGTGAGTGGTTCACCTTACCCTATGATTGATGATATATGCATAGGATGAGTGGTTCACCTTCTCCTGCAGATGCCCCAGCATACATCCTACCCATGTAGTCTAAGACTCATGGGAAGTACAACTCATTTGGCCAATGAGTTGAAAAAAGAGGATAGGACCATAACACTACAGATGGACGCATCATGTACTGCCCTATGTCTAGAATCCATGGTGTTCAACAACTTGATCTGGAATCAAGTCTGATTGGTGTTCTACCCTTGGACTAATTTTTGTCAGGGAGAGTGGTAAGGTTTTGTGACTCACTCTCGATCGATTCTTCTTCATTATCTATATCAGTGTTCAGCAAAGTAGAGACGAGATGAAGAGATGGTACATGATGACAAGATGGCATGATGATGAATGGATTGTCAGGTGGAATTCTCCCTAGTTGAGAGGGAGTGTTAAAATTCGCAACTAGGGCCAAATTCCACTTTGGACAACTCATTTGATGGAGATGATTATTGCACTGAATTCCTCTTTTTGAGAGGACCAACCCCACACATGTGCAAATTGTCAAGGTCAGCCACATCATCATGTAGGCTCATGAAGCCCAATGGACATGTCTCTTAACCTTCAAAGACTCGTGTACATAAGAGAGACCTCAAACCTCATTTGGCAACATCACACAAAATCATTTCTCTCCTCATCTTATTGGGTCATACAAACTCTTCTTCTCTCACAGGTGTTACTGAAGGAGGACAAATTATAAGGCTAAATTTCAGGATCTATTGTAGGGTTTGACCAACAATGGCCAGGGCTTTTTTGACCTCCTTTAACTGCGTTTTTTGTGCCAAAATTTGGGTTTTGGAAGGCTGCATTAATTGGCACAAGAACCGAGGTTTTCTGAGCATGTTGACTAGGCTGACTGCAAGACAAAAGTTCAAATTTTGACCAAGTTTGACCGTTGTTTTATTCATTGTTTTGGGTTGACTTTGACCAACAAGGAAGGTCGAGTTTGACTAGGTTTGATCGAACTACAATGTGGATTGTTTGTTGGTGTGTTGACCAGCATTGACTTTTTGGTTAGGGCAGAGTTTGTTGTTGACTACAAATTTGACAAGGTTGCTTTGATCATCATTTGGCAAGTCAATTTTGACTGTATTGTACTCTCTTCTTTGCAGACCATTTGATATTTATAGTAAGAAGAATTGATTAAAGGGTTTTCCCTAACATCCGCCAAATCTGGTGTTCTCTTATCTTGGCTTGTCTTCTGCATTTTGTTGTTCATGTTCTATCTACAGTTACTGTCAATGTGATTTATGGTTAATATGGTTTTTATTGGAAAACTAAATTGGAAATTGTCATTGGGCTACTAAAAGGACATTGAAGTAATTGTGCTAAGCATAGAACATACCATTGTTAACTATGATTAACAACACCAGAGCACCAGAGGGGGGACCAGTAACACGAAGGGATGTGGATCCAAAGGATGGTGCACAAATAGATGAGGATGGACCATATGAGCTACAACATGGTTTGGTTGGTGTTCAACTGATTACTCGAGAGAGTGACCCGGACTCAGATAGTGGCATTCCCATTGATGCAACAAATAGATATAGAGGACCAATCAATGAGATTGACTCCTTGATGTTGATTTTATTTTAAATGTTCATTGTCCATTTTTAATTTCCAATTTTAACTTTTCAATCTTGACTCTAGATATTGATGACCTCAAACTAATTCTTGACTCGTCACTCTTTACTATTTTTGAATTTGAGACTAAGTTATATCAATTTATTATTCCAGTCTTCAAAGTTTAGTATCTATTATAGTCTATTTTGCTTTCAATTTAGATTGTAGAATGATGAATGACGTATTTAATTTTTAAATCGATGTAGATTCTAGAATGATGAATGATGAATGGTAAATATGGATCAATGTATTTCATTATTGAATATGAATTTGGATTACACATACTATGTTGCATGAGTTTGTGGAACGTGGGAACGTTGGGAACTTGGGTACGGGCGTCGGGAACGGCTAGAGGTTTCCCCAAAATTTACAGGAAACAGCGAATTGGGAGTGGTAAACTTATATAATAAACAAATTAGAAATAAATAAAAATAAAAATAAAAAATTAATTATATAATAATTAAAATTAATATTGAAATCAAAAATATTCAAATATTAAAATCAATTTAAAAATAATAAATATATAATCTCTCTTATATATAAATATATTCTCTGGGTGTCTCTCTCCTTGAGTCTCTCCCTTTTATCTATATAAAATATTAACATGTCAAGTTCATTATCAGTTCTCTGACACATGACGAGTCTTTGAAACAATCTGGCTTAAAAATACAAAGGAACAGTTTTACATATGTTTCTCTAGTTATTCTTACGAGAAAAAGTAAAGCAACTATAAAGTTTAAGCATTGATTTCCACATACAATATGCACACAATCTTCTGCGATATATATACATAAACAGAAAGAAATACTCATCAACATGACATCCCAGATATCTCCCTTACATCGAAGTGCCACACGCTTCCTTAACCCATCAAGATATTGCTCCAGTTTCTCAATTAAGGATATCAGTGTTAAGGATGTTTTTGGCCTTTCTTCTTACGAAGGTTTCAACATAGGCTCATGTTTTGCGGGCAGTTCAACATATTTCTCTACAAGCTTTGTATTCCCCAACCCTAGGGAACGCTGGAATTCCAAAAAAAACAGTCTTCAAAGCTCCGGCTAACAAGGGATGTTTCCATACAGTTCCAGAGCTCCCAGGAGCGCCGGAACCATTGGAACGGATTTCCCACCTCTCGAAAGCGGTTCCCGTGTAATAGGAAATATATATATATATATACCCGACGTTCCACCGTCCCCCCAAATTTCCTTGAAATTTGACGGTACTCCCACACAAACCACCTGTGTGTCTCCCCGCACCCATATTGTTGGGAAAAATACTGAGAGGGGGGGTGAATCAATATTTTAAAAACTCACTTAAACTTTTCCTTTCTTATTCAGATTTTTGTACGCAACTATAATGAACTAAAATTGCATATGTACGCAATTGTCTTCTTTTCTTATTCAAATTTCAGTACACGATTATAATGAAGTAAACTTGCGTATGTACGCGATTGTTATGCAGAAAACTAGCATATATCCAGTGAACTAACTTTTCAGTTAATTCATCATATGTTTAATTTTAACTAGTATATCAATATTTCATTAGGCATTGATTAAATAGTAACCATGTGCAGTAAGAACAAAATAAACCATCACACATAAGCAACACATCAACACACATGAACACTAGGATTTTTGGGTGGAAACCAATGTGGAAGAAAACCACCGTTGTTGTCGTCTTTGTCTTCATCTTTTATTATAATGAAAAACTACTTACAATCTTGTACTGGCACAGACTCATACCAACACGCATACACCCACCTACAGAAGGCTACAACCTTCTCTCGTTCTCCAACACCCACTAGAAGGGAGCTCCAACCCCATGATCTCGTTTACGGGTACCCACCTGAAGGGAGCTCCTACCCCCTGATCTCATTTACCAGCTACCACTAAAAGTAAGCTTCAATTACCTTACTAAAGGCCCCAACCCCCACCTACAGAAGGCTACAACCTTCTCTCGTTCTCCAACACCCATTGGAAGGGAGCTCCAACCCCATGATCTCGTTTACGGGTACCCACCTGAAGGGAGCTCCTACCCCCTTATCTCATTTACCAGCTACCACTAAAAAGAAGCTTCGATTCCCTTACTGAAGGCCCCAACCATCAGCACTTTTGTGGACCACATTTCATAAATTTCATACTGGATCCACCTGATTCAAAACATCACAACCTGTAGGACACCTTTCATCATATTTTCAGTGTCCAGAATGGACCTAATACCATCATTTAAACCCAATATCAAATAACAAATTGAAACCAATCATTGTATCAAATCACTGAACCAACTTAATTACCAAATTATTGAATAAACCAATTACTGAATCTCAAGAAACCAAAGCAACTAGATCATCTCAATTCACTATATACTCTTCATTAGAATGTTAGACCACTTACTGTTCATTATAGAATCCAAATCTTGTTATTACAAACCCTGGTCAATCTCATGTTAGAATATATACGCTCCTACTATGAGACATACTCGCATATATACGCGCTTTCTCTTCGAATAACTAAATCACTGCACTACTAGAATCAATCACTGAAACACAAATTGACCTTGTCATAGATCTCTAAACCAAATACAAAACTTCTCATAGCAATATCATTACTATTCACCATTTCATAACATAATCAGTTCAACCTCAACCAACACTGTCAAACAAAGATCATCATGAAAGACTTCATCGACGAACAACAGCAAACACAACAATACTGACGAGACATCATATACAGCAAAACCCTAGCATATGTGCGCAACCCTTATAAGACACTTTCGCGTATGTACGCGCCTTTCAAGAAGTATACCCGTGTACAAATCTGTCCATACTGCAAAATCGATACATGACTACCCAAAAGCCGATCCACGTATGTACGCGATCTTTCTAAAGAAAAATTGTGTATAGATCTGTAACTACTAAATAATACCTTCCCTGCACAACAGATCATCAATTAAACCCAAATCTTGGCACATATTGTAAAAGACACACATCATAACATCATCATCACAAATCTATCAGCCCATAAGCAGATTATTCAATGTGTAGTCATTTCAGGTCTATAAGACCTTATCCACCATCACATTCCCGAGAGCACACTTATTTCAGAACAAACAATTCATCAATAAACCAAATCATACACTCTTAGCACTTTGATCTCCATCTCCTTATATAGCTTAAGTCTTAGCCAATACCTTATGTCAATTTTGTAGTTATGTCGATGGTATTCATTGACGGAATCAAATATCCGTTGTCGCGCTCATTATTATGGGCCAATGCCATGGTAAAGACCCCTGGTATTGAGAATACTATGGTGCGGAAACTGTACGCGACTTTGATTCACCATACATGCATATGTACAAGCCTTTGCTTCACAAAACCTACGTATACACGACTTTGCTTCACCATACCTACGTATGTACGCGGTTTTGCTTCACAGAACCTACATATACTTCTTCAAACTTCATCTTTATCATTCCCCTATCTCTAAATTGATATTCCTTTGCCCAATCTTTCTGTCACATCTGTATTGGCCTTAATACTCATCCTGCGACCATCATGTTGGTATCTTTATTAAGTAGGCTGTCATCAAGGACAACACATTTGTCACAATGCCAACAATCCCCCTGTCTTAGAGTCTTGGTGGAACAATGATTATAATATCCTAGATTTGAGCACATTCTGAAGCTATGTATCCACCATGCTCGCAATTTTTTGTACTCCTTTTGTCATTTGTACATCATCACAGCTTTGTTTCTTGGAAAATTTTAAAAAGCTAGACTTCTTTGAAAGTTATGTGATGCATTTGAGAAAAATACAGTAATATAATAATATTCACTTTCATGTCTATGGCACCATGATACTTGAGCAAGCAATTTAAACATTGAACTAAAAATGTTAAATAGCAGTTTCCCCAATGATCTGTGCAACCTCTGAACAATCCCACTAAGGAGATTCCTACTTCATAGATCATTAGAAGATGGAGTTGATAACAAATTACATACCAAAATAACAGCAGCACCCAACCTCTCCAATGTGCCTTACTTTTACAGCAAAAAGAACACAATAATTTTCTTGTGGATTCAATATCTCCCAGTAAGTGACAAGGTTAAACACTTACACCTGGGAACTCATTATGCTTGATTAGAAAATAGAGAATTCATATGGATGGAGAAAAAAGACCAATGGGCATCTATGCTGAAAATATAAAGGAACATAAATCAGAAAGGCTAATAGGCCTCCTTTTTCCACTCATGATAAAACTGAAACATTTAAAAGCACTCTCTGAAGCACAAACACCAAATGCCAACAATCTCCAAATCCAATAAAAATGTATTATGCTAGTACTTCCAGCCAATCCGTTTAATGGTTTATTTGGTACAAGGATATTTACCAGGCTGACGACATTTGTAGGGTGAAAATCCGAAGAAAAAAAAAAAAGGAAAAGTTTCAAATGTCAGATACATATAGGCCATGTATATAAGTGCAAAAGTTAAATACAATATAAATTGCAACCAAAGATCATTGAGAAAGAAGTTGAAGTTTGAACTGTGAAAAAAGACAACCGTAACCAACACACAACAATCAATTTGAAAATATTTTCTTCTCAGTAAACGATTTCTTATTAAAAACTTAAAAGGTATTCATACTATTAGCATAATAACACATTCCCTCATAGGATTGATCGAATACTATTAATACGGCTTCCAGATGCACAGGCCCAGCAAGACGAAACAAAGTTGACAATGGTTGTCAATATGTATCATATTTGGTTCATAAGAACATGCAGCATAGAAATGACAAAATAAGATATAGTATCTAGTGGCCCATTTCTGATTCAGTGCTGGTTTAAATCCAATTAACAACCTGTTATATATGATGAAAGCTTTGGAAAACATCATACACAATGAGTTTAAGATGTTAACATGGTATCCAAACAGAGTCAAAATTCAGTGCAACAGCAGAAATTTCTTCATTATAGTGTTCTTAGATGAAATGGTTTCAATAAAGCTACATTCAAACAGAAAATCAAAGAGCACAAGGAGAAATGTTCATTTGATGAGTAACAGAGTTTTACCAGTTGAATCAAATGTACTGGGAAGAATAAGGGGAAATACCTTCATATGGAGACTGAGATGGACCAAGAATCATCACATTAAAATACCGTAAATTGTCCTCAGATGGAGAAGCACTTATACCAGGTGCTGGTACACAGAAAATATTGCCGTTATAAGGAACTCCAGACTCCAGAGTGCCAGAAACTCATATTGTTCATCTCTGGCTCTTTGCAAACACCACAGACTTTATGGCATTTTCAACAACGCTATTTTAATAAAAATACTTGAAACATAATACATACCTGGTTCAGTAAGCAAGCGTTGAGTTTCCTGTCAAATATTAAGCGACAATCCATCGTTAAAACCATGATAGAACTAAGCACAAAAACTTAAGCTTCTCTAAATTATTCACATTATTATAAAGACAATCTCCTAAAATTTTAGTCAAAACTTTTCCTTGCTGTTTTGAAACAGATGCCCCCCCCCCCCCAGACAAATGCTAGTGTTCATCTAGCGAGATTCATGTCACCAAGAACAAAATGTAGTATTTGAAGGCTTCCTGTTCAAAACGATAATCCCAGATCAATACAAGACAACACTGTCAAGTTGTCAGGTTGTCAGCTTGTATTTAGTACAGGCTCTTTATTTTCCAAAGAACCTACTGATAGAGGTTTGAACATCAAGGATATTGCGTTCCAGCTGGATTTGGACACTTGAATGATTTGATTTGGCATGTCATCAATAAGATCTTTCAAATTTTGAAATGTACATGGATTCTCAAGGTAATGCAGGTTTAAATTTCCTTCATATACTACTGTTTGCCAAGCATAAAATGGTAGTACGGCGCCAATTTGAGATTTGAATCCTTTTGCTGGGGTTGCTTTCTTCCAATTTTAAATCTATAAAACGAACAGTTTGTTCTGTTGTTTGATATTGAAATTTTGGTTTATCTTATCCACTGTGTTTCACAAGAATGTCAAATGATTTGAGCTCCATCTTGACCTAGAATAGGTCAGGAAAACCACATGTGGGACATTCTCACTATGGGAAAAAAATCAATTATCAAATGCTGAAAAACATCAGCAGGAAAGCCAATTTAATGACTCTCAAAAACTACTAAACGATTTTTACAAGGTGTCATTAAATTAAAGGCCTACACATGCTCAAGACAATGATATTTCTCAAAAAAATTGCACAAGGGATTATCTTGGAACCATTGAATCCTTCCCTTCAAATGGAAGAACTTATCTGTTTCTCTGTTTTAACTTATTTTTATGTCCTCCATAGAAGGCTTGATTCTCCACTTCCACTATGTAGCTAGACCCATGAAAATTAGGGGCATAGGCCCCAAATCAAAAATAATTACTTAACAGAAAAATCAATATACAATATACTTATTATTCAAGAGAGAAATGTATCAGCTAAAAGCATGGAAAGAGTTAGAAACCAAACTTGGCATCAGGAAGGAGGAGTTAACAAAGACTACTGAAAAGGCTGGGAGATTATCAATTTGGACAGATCCAAGTAATCTGGAGATTAGGCTAATAAGGGACTCCTCTAATGTAGGGGCATTGCTCAGATTCAATTTGTAAATTGATACGCCACTAGTGAGAGAAGCCAATTTTTTTCTAAAAATCATCATCTTAAAAGAGGGCTCCATACAAGAAATCAACAAGGAGAAGTCCAAATTTTATTTCATTAATATTAATCCTCATCTTCAAATAGGAATAGGGAGAGATGTTATGTACCAAATCCACTCTCTGCCAATGCATTTGAGGTTTTCCCCTCTTTGAGTCAAATCACAAACCAATATATCAGGCTCCAATCCTAAATAAGCTCAAGTAGGATCACGGAAGTAGAGATTTCTCTCCTTTGATGGGGGAATCAACCTCATACTATAAGTACTCCAAGTTATGCCCTTGGACCAAAGCTTGATCATATTGAGCCCCTCTACAATTCTAAAGGTAATTGTCATTGATTGTATTCTAAAAACTTATTCTAGGGATGCAAAAAGTGCCAAAACGTTGCAACTATTGTATTGGGAAAAGGTTACTCCACAGAAATGTATTGGTGGAGTTGGTATATGACAAATTTAATTGATCAACAAAGCTTTGAATGCTAAATTATATTGGAGACTACTTAAATAACCCAACACTTACCAAAGGAACAAAGATTTGAAAAATAATATTAAAAATCAACATTTTAAAAGGATTTCGTATATGAAACAACATAGTAAAAGGGAAAAGCAATAATAGACAATCCTTTGTTTTGGAATATTCATGGATGGGTTGCACCACATTTATGGAATGATGCATAAAATGGCCCATTACTAGAGAACTTAGACATGCTACACTTAATCAAGAAATGAAATTACAAGCAAAAATCTCCTCCGGGAGGAGCTCATGGTATGAAATTTGTTTCATGGAAGTAATTAGAAGAGTGGTCGATTCATTCAAAGGAAAAGGAGCATAGCCTTGTTAAAAAAGAACTACTCAAACAGAGGATCAAAACAAAAGACAGTGACATTGTACTTTAATAGAATACTCAAAGGTAAAGGCACTTATATAGAAAATGAAGATTATGCATGTGTTGTCCAAGAGGTGAAAATTTGAGCATATGGTGAAGAGATCAAAGGGAACATCTAGCTAAAATTTCAGATATTGGTTCACTATAATTTCAAAGATATACCCTGTGGATGTTAAGGTTTGTGATTGGTCCTGAAATCTATTTCAAACAAGTCATCTAAAGATTTTCATTATAAATTATTTTCAAATACATTTCAAACCGTGAAATTTGGTGCAGATCAATAAAACATCACAAGGTATTAGTAAAAAAATAAATTCTGGTTTACTATAATTTCGGAGATATGCCCTGTGGAAGTTAGGGTTTGTAAACGGTCTTGAAATCAATTTAAATGAGTGAACTTGGAACTTTTGCTATAATTCACTCAGTGAAAAATCAGACCGTGAAATTTTGGGCATAACAGCTCGAAATATGTCTAGTAAAAAATTCATATTCTAGTTCACTATAATTTCAAAGATATATCTTCTGGAAGTTAGAATTTATGAATGGTCCTGAAATCAGTTTCAAAAGATTGATCATGGCTTTTTTGCTATAATTATTTTTCTGGGACACTTTAAACTGTGAAATTTTCAGAGAACGAAGGAGATAGGCAAAAGTGGCTCAAGTAAAAATTTCAAAATCAAATATAATGAATTAGACATGGCATGCTATACCAGTTTGATCTTGAGAAGAGGCCAAAACTCAGCAAGTTTTGGCAAATATACCGCACAAAGAAATTGGTGTCTCTTATTAAGCTGGTGCTTAGCAGTGGGGATTGGAGTCTCCAACAGATTGGTGTCTCAGAAGATTTGGTAGAGTAGGTTGGTGCTTGCCAAGGTTTGTCACACTGGATATTGGTGTTTCCTACAGGTTCATGCCTACAAATATTTGTAACAGTAGGTTGATACCTGCAAAGAATTATAGAAAGAAGTTTTGTGGTTCTCCCAAAAGGATTTCCACATAAATTTTTGCAATTGATATATCTAATATGTGATTGTTTTCTTTTGGTTCATGAATGCTTAAATAAATAAAATTTGTCTTATACTGATTCGTCCTCCTCCCCCCATTCTCAGTGTAAGTGTGTGCTTAACATTTGCAAAAATCATCAAGGAATGGTCATGGTCATGCTATTCAAATAATTAAGTAGGAAAACCAATGTTAATTTATGGTATGTTCTATGCTTTGTGCACTTTACTTCTATTTATTCTTATTAGCCACTGTTTAGCAATCACATAAACATAAAATAGAGTGCAGATAGAACATTCATAGATCGATAGAAAACAAGCCAAGACAAGAGACACTAGATGTGGTGACTAGCCAGGGGCAAACCCCAATGTGGGGAAACCCTTTGATCAAGTCTTCTTTAATATTCAATAGTTCAGCAGAGAAAAATAGTACAAATTCATAAATCTGTAATTTTATGACAGCAGCAGCAAACCCTAACCAGCAAAGTCAAATCTGGTCAAACAAGATGAAATTGACCTTCAATATGTTTGGTCAATTTCCCATTCATCTAGTCTTCCAACAGCAAGAAGAAGCAGCCCATAAACAGCCCCAAAAACACAGTCAAACTGCAGTCAACTGAAGTCAACCTGCTGCCCCAAACTAGGGCAGTCAATGCTGGTCAAACCAGAGGTCAGATTGCCTTGGTTTGCGTGTCAAAACTTGTGGCCTGCCTAGGAGAGGCTGCCACACCAAAACCACACTCCTGAAAAGTCAACGCTTGGTCAACGCCGTCCAAAACGTCTTGCTACAGTTTCTGCGTCCTCCTTCCCATGTGTGAGCTTCTCTTCCTTGTGTGTAAACACAATCAGCCAAGGAGAGAAGAGATGTGTGAGATATGAGATGAGTGAGTAATGACTCAACCTCACGTGTATTTATATGATATGCTAGACATGTGTGCTACACATTTCGCTTCTGGCCGACCTTGACAATTTGTCAAGTAAATACAAATAAAGTCATATCTCCATAAATACTTGTCGGAATCGGATGATCGTTAGATCAATCCTACACCTCTCGACGAGAGGAATCAAGGAAAAATATTAGCTGCCATAAATAAGATGACCCACATGGAGTTTGGCCCTAGTTGCCAATTTTAACACTTCCTCTCAACTAGGGAGAACTCCATCTGCTAATTCGTCTTACCGTCAGTATTATCTCTGCCATCAAATGCACTACCCTGCATTGCTTGGCTCTACTCTACTTTGCTGAACTATGAAGAAAAAGAAATGGTCAAGGATGTATCATACCATCCTCCACTGACCCGAAGTCAGTCCCAGAGAGTGTGTCATACCACTCTCACTAATTCCAGATCAGTTTCATTGATCCCAGATCGATGGAGGTCATCCCAGCATAGGGAGTACAGTAGATACAACAATGCGTCCATCGATAGTACTACTATGGTCACTAACCCCATTTCCCTGCTCATTGATCAGATGAGAGGTACTTCCCATGAGTCCCAAACTGCATGGGTAGGATGCCTCGACAAGAGAAACTAATCATCTGGTCCCTAAGTCGCCATGGGGTATCACAGGGGAAGGTTGAACCTTTCACCCTGTACATAGCACACCACTAGGGGAGGGTAAGTCGCCCTGTGGTCGCATGTCACTCCAAGAAGTACCCCAAGCCCCCCGGAGCTCCCAGAGCTCAATGTATGCATCATACACGACCCTCATAAGAGGGTCTCTTAATGACACCAAGTCATTCTCGGAAAGTCAAGAATTTGACCTTTCCCAGGGGCTTCATCAAAATGTCGGTGACCTACTCATCTGTACCAATATGTTGGAGCTTTATTGCTCCCCTCTGCACCATATCCCAGATATAGTGGTACATGATATCGATATGCTTGGAGCGATCATGAAATATGGGAGACTCTGATAAACGAATCTCGCTCTGGTTGTCACACAGGATCACAGTAGTATCCAATGTAAATCCAAACAACTCACTGAAGAGCGTCCGCAACCAAACCGCCTCACAAGAGGCCATACTCACAGCAATGTACTCTACCTTAGTAGTGCTCAAAGCCACCAACTTCTGCTTCCTACTCATCTAGGATATCGAGGCAGATCCCAAAGAGAAACAACACCCAGAAGTGCTCTTTCGGTCCACCATACTGCCAGCCCAATCAGCTTCGGTATATCCATGTAGTCTCACATCTGCGGTAGTGTATCTCAACCCACGAGTGATTGTGCCACAAAGGTATCTCAACAAATTCTTGGCACCAATCCAATGTGTGTGGTGAGGCTCAACCATATGTTGACTCAACGTGTTGACTGCAAAACATATATCCAGACGAGAGTTCACCAAGAACATCAATGCTCCAATGAGTTGATGATACTCGCTAGCATTTTGTAAAATAGGTCCGGTAGCACTACTGCTTAACTTCTTGAAGTCAAGCTCCATCGGGGTAGTCACAGGCTTGCAGTACACCATACCAAATCTCTCCAATATATTCACCACATATTTTCCTTGAGATAGGGAAATCTCCCTTGGGTTCTGCCAGACTTCTAGTCCTAGGAAATAGTGCATCAATCCCAAGTCCTTCATCTCAAACTCAGAAGCCAACTCCCTCTTACATTTGTGAATGAGAGGGTCTGCACTTATCAGAAAGAGGTTGTCAACGTACAACACCAGTATGAGAGGTTTGTCATCTTCAACCTTAAAGTAAAGGTTAGGATCGGCTTCACTCCTAGTGAATCCCAGCTTCATCAAGTAGTTATCAATCCTCTCATACCACGCTCGGGGTTCTTGCTTCAGCCCATAGAGGGCTTTCTTCAACCTGCACACGTGAGATTCCCAATCATGAATCTCAAATCCTTCGAGTTGTTCCACACAGACTTCCTCTTTGATCGAACCGTGCAAGAACGCGGTCTTGACAACCATCTAATGTAGGTTCCATCCTTGCGAAGCAGCAAGGGCTATGATCGAGCGGATGGTGGTATATCGGGCAATGGGTGCAAATATCTCGTCATAGTCTATACCTTCCTTCTGAGATAAGCCACGAGCGACAAAACGAGCCTTATACTTTTCAGCACTTCCATCAGCTCCATGCTTTATCTTGTAAAGCCATTTCAAAGTGACAATTGTTTTGTCCTGGGATCTGGGGAACGCATCCCAGACATCGTTCTTCATGATGGACTCATATTCCTCAGTCATAGCATCCTTCCATACTTTATGCTTGACAGCTTCTGCGAACGATGAAGGTTCATTTTGAATGATTGTGCTCATGATGGTCAAGTATCCCTGATACCTAGTCAGCTTCTTACTTTCACGAAAAGTCCCTCTGGGTGCAATGTGTCCTTCGGCATCATCAAGTGTCCCCCTGAGCCATGAAGGCCTCTTCCTAGAAGAGGAAGGTTCTTGCAAAGGGGGATCAATAGGATCCATAGGTTATTTTACATCGGGCATCGTCGCATCTTCCTTTTCCTCTAATTTACTGGTGTCAGCTTATCCAAATTTCCTTAGTATAAGAAGATTGTCAACTTTGCTAAGAGCCATATCTTCGTCAAAGGTGACATCGTGGCTAATCTTGACATCCCTTTGACCAGCCCACATAGATTCTATATCTCTTAGTATTTTCGCTATAGCCCAAATAGATTCTCATTGGATTCATACTTAGTCCCATTATCAGTCTTTAAGATCTTGATCTTCTTTTCGATTTGATTCTCGATCAAGGCTTTGAAGTGACAAAACCAGGAGAACACTTCATCCTTCTTTTTCAAGAAGTATATCCAAGTCTTGCGAGAACAATCATCTGTAAAAGTGAGGTAATATAAATATCCTCCCAAGGAATTCACGGGCATCATACTAGATATGTCGGAGTGAAGCAACTGCAATATATCAGAGGTCTTGCTATGGCTTGAGGGGAATGGTCCCCTTTTGAACTTTCCTTCGGCACATCTAGGACATACACCTTCTTGCTCTACTTTGAACTCGGGCATCCCTGTCACCATTTGTCTCACATCGGGTAGAGCTTTATAATGAAGGTGAGCAAATCTCCGATGCCATAGTTCGAACTGAAGAGATGTATCACAAGACATGACACCCAACGGACTTCCTCCAACCTAATATAGTGAATCAACTCAAAACCCAAGAGTGAAAGCATCTTTTAAATTCTTTTTCCATACACGTACCTTGCCATCGATGAAGGCCACCTTGTAGCCTTTGTCTTCCATTGCCAAAATGGACACCAGGTTCTTTTTGAGATCAAGTACATATAGGACTTCTTGCAAATGAATTGTATTACCCCTGATTCAATTGTAGAGTAACATTTCCTACACCTTTCACAGGATATTTGGAGTTGTCCCCAAGAACAATTTCCAAGTTGGTCTCCTTCTCTATCAGATTAGAGAGAGCTTCTTTGTAACCAGTGAAGTGCCTTGAGGCACCACTATCAATAAGCCAATTTCCCAGTGAATCTAGGGAGCAGTAGTAGAGAGGACCGCTGGTAGATAATATTCATCTTGTTTATTGTTAACAATGTTAGATTCATACCTGGAGTTTCTTGCCTGTTGGGATTTGAAACGTTGATAGAAAAATGGTTTTTACTGTGGGTTCTCCGGTTGCTAAGTTACATTTCCTTGATTTTAGTCATTCCTTTTTCCTTTGCCATTGAACCTGCCCTTCCTTTGATTGTTGTTGGAATTGCCTCGGGAGTGATTTTGATCATCGTCATCAGATGTGTCCTTTCTATCAGGGCACTCCCTCGCATAGTGACCAATTTTGTTGCAAATGTAACATCTAACTTTCCTTCCACTTTTGGTCTGGCCTTTCCTTTGTATTTTGCCCCTGAACTATTTATCCTTTTAGCATGAGAGGAGAATGTAGCAGGATTGCCTCTAAGTGCAAGCATTTCCTGCTCTTCCATCCTTGTTTCTTCTTGAATGCATCTCGCCATTAGTTCCTCAAATCCTGGGATACATTATTATTGAGAAGAGACGTTCCGAATATATACCATTCAGATGG
This sequence comes from Pinus taeda, assembly GCA_000404065.3. NCBI lineage: Eukaryota > Viridiplantae > Streptophyta > Pinopsida > Pinales > Pinaceae > Pinus > Pinus taeda. The sequence continues at coordinate 24,374 of APFE030536017.1, read as the reverse complement.
GAGCCCTCCAAGAGTTGTGATTGTCAATTCCATGTCAGGAACGACTTCCCCAATCGATAGAAGATCGTTCTTGATCTCGGTGATCCTTAAGAAGTAGGCTTACATACTCTCATCTTTGCCCCTTTTAATTTCCTTCAGCTTATTTCTAAGGAACAAAACTTGATTTGCACCACTAACTTCGAATAGGCTTACCAATCTATCATAGATTTCCTTGGAGGTGGTCAGTTCGGAAATGTAGGCCACCAGGCGCTTGTCGATAGAGTCCCGGATGATCTTCTTTGCTTTGACTTCTCCCCTGGTCCACTTGTTCCTAGCAACAACGAATGCATTTGTTGGAGGCTCAACGATTCTGCCTCTCACATGATCCAACACTTCCTGCTCTTCCAATGTTAGATCTAGAGACATCTTCCATCCGTGATAGTCAGAGTTCTCACGGAGCTTGTCTTCAGCGGGAAAGTGTGATGAGGACCCCATGAAGCTTTTAAGATTGCTTCAACAGCCTTCGATGATTGCTCTTGCTCTTGCTCTTGCTTGGGCTTTGTCTTCACCTCAACTCTGATACCATGTTAATTTATGGTATGTTTTATGCTTAGTGCACTTTACTTCAATTTCTTCTTATTAGCCACTGTTTAGCAATCACATAAACATAAGTGCAGATAGAACATTAATGGATTGACAGAAAACATGTTATCGATCTGATCTAAAAATATATGAGAATACAAATATACCCAGAAATAATAAGATAGAAATAGATAGAAATGATTATTTATTGATCAAACCCTTAAGGTAGAGCAACACCATACATTTACTCTTTAAGGAAGGTGGATACTCCACAAGCCATATCCCTGTTCAGACAATATTCCTTAACATCTCTCATTGTGAAGTCTCTAACCTCTATATAGGCCTCATACATACAATACCATGAGTCATTACCATGGTTCTCTCAATACCATCCATCTAATACCATGGGTCCATTACATTATTACTAACTACTTGTGGTCCCTTACATGATCGAGTTAACCACCTTATTTATTACTATGGCCCATCTCATTATTACATTATTCCATTGGGTACCTCCCTTTGTACCCCATATTATCCCCCCTAGGTATATAACAAAACAAGTCAAGACAAAAGACCCCAGATGTGGCGACTAGCCAGGGACAAACCCCAAAGTGGGGAAACCCTTTGATCAAGTCTTCTTTAATCTTCAATAGTTCAGCAGAGAGAAATAGTTCAAATTCATAAATCTGTAATTTTATGACAGCAGCAGCAAACCCTAACCAGCAAAGTCAAATTTGGTCAAACAAGATGAAATTGACCTTCAATATGTTTGGTCAATTTCCCGATCATCTAGTCCTCCAACAGCAAGAAGCAGCAGCGCATAAACAGCCCCAAAAACACAGTCAAACAGCAATCAACTGATGTCAACCTACTGCCCCAAACCAGGGCAGTAAACGCTGGTCAAACCAGAGGCCAAATTGCCTCGGTTTGTGTGCCAAAAATTGTGGCTTGCCTAGGAGAGGCTGCCACACCAAAACCGCACTCCTGAAAAGTCAACGCTGTCCAAAACATCTTGCTGTAGCTTCTGTGTCCTCCTTCCTTGCCCTTCTGTGTCTTCCTTCTTCCCACGTGTGAGCTTCTATTCCTTCTGTGTAAACCCAATCAGCCAAGGAGAGAAAGATGTGTGAGAGATGAGATGAGTGAATAATGACTCACCCTCACTTGTATTTATATGATATGCTGGACATGTGTGCCACATATTTAGCTGCTGGCCGACCTTGACAATTTGTCAAGTAAATACAAATAAATTCATATCTCCATAAATACTAGTCAAAATCGGATGATCGTTAGATCAATCCTACATCTCTCGACCAGAGGAATCAAGGAAAAATATCAGCTGCCATAAATAAGATAACCCACATGGAGTTTGGCTTTAATTGCCAATTTTAACAACCAACAAACAAGCAAAGCTAAAATTAAAAGCCTTGTCCATATTTGAATCTTTAATAAGGGGATTTCAAAAGATACTCTTTTAAGGAGAATGAAAGTTGATCGACTCAATGGGAAGGTAAGCCATCGTGGGAAACTGCTAGTTAAATTAAATGGATCGGATATGCCAGTGAAAACAATGAATCTGCCAAGTTTGATCATTTCAAAAGATCGCCAACTTGTTGGCAACCAAAGCTCCCTGTAATAGGGAGGATAAAAATCTCCTAAAGATCCCCCACCTCCATTGAACCGTACAATTAGAAGGAAAAGATAGGGTTTTCACTAAGTCCCTCATTAACAGCAACCTCGCACAATTTGATTGAATCTAATCATGAAATGCAACATTCATCTCATTCCCACTGATTCTATACAATTACCAATTTATTTCATAGGCAAGTGAGGAATTTGAGAAGGGCAATCTCCAAGTGGTTTGGCGGTAAAATCATACCAACAGAGATGCACATCAAGTAAGGGGAATACGGCCCAACCTTCATATCCAAAGGCTGGATGTCTGCCACCTGTGTGCTTGGAATAATCTGGTATCTGCTAGCTTTTACACCCTCCTTCATGGAACAATCCTTGGGGTATGATGTCAAGTCATTTGAAAGAATTCGACACAGACCATTCATGAAATAATGGTCAAGGAAATCAAGAGGGTAATCAATTCTCTAGACAGTCTACGAGACAGACGACATAACAATCGCCTATGATCCTCCAAAGAATCAACTGTTGTTTTACTTGTGTGAGAAAATTGGATTTCGTGCTCTACTGTTTAATCTGTACTCAAAAATATATGAATGTCATTTGGATATTCTTCTCTATCTAAAGTGAGTATTATTAAGTTGGACAGAACTCGTGGTATTCTGCTAATAGAAAATATTGTATGCCGAGAATCTCAGTGATGAAAATGATATGCAGTTTTGTATGCCCAGAATCTCAGTGATGAAAATGATATGCAGTTTTCACACTCGTGGTGTCTTTTTTGTTATGGCAGCAAGAACTTAGTCATACTGAATGTGCTGGTTACTCTCCCTCGGGAGAGGTTTAATTTAGACGTTATTATTATAAATCAAAGAAACAGCGTTTGCTGGCAAAGCCACAATTTCAATTTCGCCCAGAGGGCGAATTTCTGGCCGGAATCCAACTGTTGTGTTTAAATTTTTTTTATGGCGGAAATGGATTCAGCATTATCAAGAACTATTGGGCACCCAAAATCCTGAAGCCCTGAAGCTTGAAAGCTGTAACCCAGGTTTTCAAAAATTTCCGGCAGATTTTCTCAAAACCATGCCAGAATTTCTATTATTTGGCATTTCTATTATTTTCCTAGAGAAAATGTGACCTGTTTAGACTAGCTTAAAGAAACTTCGTTTTCATATAGGAAATTTTCATTCTTATGAAACATAATTGTAAAATTATGATTACGATCTGTGTAAAAAAGAAAATAAATTACAAACTCGTAAATCTAGATCATTTTAATTTAACCTTGAATACCATTTTATAACTTTAATGTGCGTCTCTGTCTAGGTAAATTTAATCTGGTGAACACCCCATCAGTGACTAACCTAGATAATTTTTACAGGCAATAATTCCACCATCAATTTCTTTTTTTCGGCTGATAATATCCTCAAAGTAAAACCATGTTTTACAAACCTCATGTCAAAATTTCAACTTTCGGCCAAACAATTACATTCCCATTTAAGCCCGATGACACGAAGACAAAAAGACAAATTTATTAGAAAAATACTTGAATAACCTCCGGCGGGATTCGGTTCCAAGTAAATAGTATCGTAAAAGCACACAAAACCGTAACCAGGGTATCGATCTGGTCCTTGGCTCAGAAATTTCTCAGCGGGCAGTCAAAAGTTCAAATCACACTAAACATAAAATTGCATGCATTTCACGCCACGGAAGACCATAAACCAAACAAGCGAAGCCTAGGACTCCTACATAGGATTTCTTTGAAGGGTTTGGCGTTCGAATCCACAAAAAGACATTCAGTTTCCAAAAACACTCAAAACATAAATAATATAAAGGAAGTGAGCGTAACCTTAATGATTCTGCGAGGCAAATTACTGTTCGACATAGCTGCAGGGTAGATGAAAGAAAGCCCTTCAAAAGAGAATCGATCTGAACCTAAATGTTCGTTTGAAGCTTAACGGACCAAACCTCAGGCTCTATTTATGAAGAAACCCTCATTCTGTCACAGCAAGAGTGAAACGCAACGATAATAATAAATGTATAAAATAATGGTAAAATGGTCCAGGAATCCTAAAAGCAAGTGGATCCGTCCTGACTATTATTAATATTTCCAAAAGATGTTACGCTTGCGTCACCCCAAAGTTTAGGGCGTGACCTCTTCGCATGTGGAGGTGTGCAGGTGTTTAGTACATGGCTCTTAAAAGGACATACTTGTTTCTGAGCAATAAATAGTTTAATTGTTTCTTACCTTGTATTCAATATTTTGATTATTATCATTGGTGTTTTTGCTGTTGAATTTTATAAATTAGTTATATTGTGTGATTTATTAAATAAATAAAATATATTTACATAGTGGTGGTTGTTATTAGTCTATTAAAATTGATTTTGATGTGAGGTTTATATTATAATAAAATTATTTTAAAAGAGTATTTTTTATTTTCAATTTGTTTAGATGTTAGCAATTTTATTAAATCTATAATGATTTAGTAATCATGTAAAGTGAGTTTTGTTTTACAATGGATGTAAAGTTTTGTTTTACAATGGAGTTTATAGAAGTTTGTTCTTATTTCAATATTTTTGATTTTTTCCTTGATCTAGATTGGGATCAATTATAGTATAATAACTGTTTTTTAAGTCTTTAATTCTTTATTGTGTCACAATTTTTTTTTTCAATTTTCTAGATGTGACAAATTCCATTGAATCTATCATGTTTTAGCAAATATTTTTGATAGATTGGGATCAAACACATTCTTATAGTATTGTAAATTTCTCTTATCCTCTAATGTTTTAATTGCGTGACAATTTCTCCTTAAATTTTGAAGTAGTAATATTTTTAATATTATTATTATTCTATAGAGCGGTCTCTTCCTTGATTCCCAATGACTTAGAAGACATGTCATCTCTTTGCCAACCCCACTTGAGTTGTAAATATTTTTGACAAGCCTTTGAATCAATCCTAGGAAGCCTCTTGTTTTCTATGTTGTTTACTTTGTTCTTGTACATTAGGTACCTAATCAAACCATGTTTTCAGAGGGGGAAAGAATGAATTTTATGATAATATAAGGTTTATTGCCTTTAATTTTAAGATTATAAGTTATAGAACTTTTTTCAATTTTGCTTTATCTTTGTCTACATTTCTCTAGAGATATTGCAACCCCAAATTTTTGAGTCATATAAAACAACAAGAGCGACAAGGGCCTCAAAGAGGAGGAGTTTCTTCTTATTTCAAAGTCAAATTTATATGTTCAATATATTCTTTAATTTGATATCAATGAGAAGTATAATTTCTGTATTTATAAATCAAAATGGAATAATAATAATAATAATAATCAATTTTAAGGTCACAGTCAATCAAGACACCAAATTGATGTATGGACCCCTTTGTTTGTGGGACAAGGGACCCACCATCGCGCACCAATTCGACTATTAATGTCGACGAAGGCACATATACTCTACCACCCTCTAGATTTGAACTTGTGACCTCTTAGGAGGAAACACATGCTCTTAAGCATTGGGCCCACTCAAGTTGTAAAATCTATACTATAAAAAACACTAGGATACACACACCCCCAATGTAGATCAATTCTATATTTGTATTTTTTAGATATCCAGATATTTGTATTTTAATTTCCTTTTGATCCTTCTCGATGTTTAAAAGATTTGAGAGTTAAAATAGATTTACACAAGTATATAAGTAAATGTAGTGATTGATAAATATGAGGACTACTACAAGATTATCGAAATGGATGAAGAGATTGTTCCTGGAAGATTGTCAGAACGGATAGAGAGGTTTTTGACCACACAATTGACCCGCTGGAAGGCCAATAAATTTGGTTTGTTTTGGTGGAATTACTCTGTGGCTTTGATTCTCCTTGACAACAGTTATCCCATCGCAAAACCAATACACTAGAAGAGGAAAATTTTAGTTGTCCTGGGAGATTTAGTACGGGAACATCAAAGTTTGTTGCATCCATGTTGTTAAGCCATCAATCCATTGTGGGAATGAAGCAGATGAAGCATAAGTGATCCAAATTGGATCATTATATTGTTTGCATCCATCTTGATATTTTTAGAGTAGAAAAAGTGGAGGAATTAGCTCATAGGACCATTTATACCAGTAGGACCCAATTTGGCAAATTAGGGTATGAAACCTTCAAAGAATAGTTTGAGGCATCAAACGATTTTTTTTGGGGGTAAAACTTTGTTGCTTTAGCACAAGTTTTTCTCCTATTCTACACACGAAGACCTTTCCAACAACACAAGAATCGCCTCAATCAAAGTATGTATGCAAAAGTTATGCCACTTGGAAGTTGACCTTCTTGTTTTAACCGCCATAATTAGAGAGGATGCCACGTCAACTCCCATTATTCATGGAAAAGGCGCTAACAACTTGATTGTAATGAAGAAGACAATAGAAGAGTCCATATTGTAACTCTAGTTAAGAGTTGAAGGAGTCAAACCAAACCACCAATAGGCTATTGGGTTGTGTTATAATCGAGCCACTAGGAGGAAAACAAGTTTCATTCATTCGAGTGCATTTTTTCCATATACGAGCAAAGTAGCCAAGAGGGATAGGGAGAAAGAACACAGAGAGTATTTATGCATTGTAGTTTCCCATGGACCACAAGCCTTACTTCTTTCTACTTGCATACATTTTCTATTCAGAGAAAAAGAGTAGAGCAACCTCACCTTCCAGTTGGGTTTTCTCCCATTTGGGTTTCTCGGTATATATCTTATGTCAATTATGGTTTGTGAGATTTTATTTCATTATCTCTATTTTTTGCATATTTATAATTTTCATGCATACGCAATAAACAACGATTTATAGATCTAGAAATCTAAGAGAAATAAACCCTCATAGTATAGATTTTAGATTTTTAAGAATAATTTTATCAAATTTGTTGTGATGAACTGTCTAGTGGAATATTCACGATAGTTTACAGATCAATACATGGGAATATTTGGAGGAATGAGTATTTTACTCCCTAAGCTCTGGCTCAAATATCTTGGTACATCTAGCTTGAGGGAAATTATTTCCATCATTAATCACCTCTAACGAAGTGCCCGTAGACCTCTTAACAAGTTTGATGAGCTCCTCGAATCTTAGTGTTTTAGAAATAAAGAGAAGTTTCAAAAATAGAGGTCTCATTAGAAGGACATTGTTTAGTGAATTAATGAGTGGTTTTGTCTCCTATAAATCCTTGACCTCTTAACAAAAGGAGCTAGGATCAGGACACTTGGGGAAATCTAGTAAAAAACGTAAGTGTGTAAACATGAAAGAAACGGTGGTTAATTTGGAGTTAGGAGAAAATGTAAAGCTTGTTGAAATTATGGATCTTGAAGACTTTACCATTGTGAGATGATTCTTGAGCAAGCAAATGAATAGTGAAACCCTAAAGTTTTGGAAGAAGGGAATTCTATAAGACTATTAGGCTACTCTCTGTGCCATATGGTTTTGGTCAAAGGGTAGTTGGTATGGATACTTCATTCCGAATAAAATGAAATAAAATGATCAAATCCCATTAGAAATGGGGTCCTTAAGCCCTATTTCTAAAGAAGTGGCATGTAGAATTTGATTAAAAAATAACCCACGTGGATTTTGTTCAGATATGGGTTATGCTCCTAGGCCTCTTATTGATTGTGTGGTCTAACAAAAATTTCAAGGAAAATGGACGTGCTTTGGGATAGTTCTATGTTGTAGACAACTATTATAGGGACACTAGATACATGGGAATGACTATAATTATGGTTGGTATGGAGCTTTCAGAGGGTATGGAAAACTCAATAATGATTAAGAAGGGGACCACGATTTTCTATCAATATCTACGTTGTGAAGGAATCGCATTTAAGTGTGGTCAATGCCACGTTTATGGACACCTTATGAAGGAATGTCTGCTCCTTACAAAAGAAAAATCTAGGATCGTAAAGAATAGAAGGAGGATGAAGGATATTCTTAGTCTACTTTGAAAGAGGTTCAGAATGCCAATAAACTCTCAAGTCCCCAAAAGATCATTCCCTAGTTGATTCCTCTAGTCAACAGCCTTGTGGCCTAGAAAAAAGAGCACCTTGAGCATCCCAACTATGAATAAGATAGCTCAAATTCCATGAGTAAGTGTCATTTCGATTCCTACCTCTATCCCTATTCAAAATTCTAAGCATTTTTTTTTGGCTCTTTAGATGGGATGAAAAAAACATGATGAAAACCAACCATGTGATTTTATACCTAACCTCTCGAGGATAAACATGACTAAGAACCCTCCCCTAATCCCTTTGATGGAGTGGGTAGTACCCAAGAAAATATCTTCTCTTGAATCCTTCATAAACTCAATTGCCTTTTTTTCTAATCTAAGCCCCATCAAGGTTCCCATGTAACAACCCATTTTTAATAACACCCCATGTATGTAAACCCAACCATGTAAATTATAGATAGTATATAAATCTACGTTGAAATAAACTAAAGATTGGTTGAAGGAAGGGAGACACGAATCCAAAGCTCTAAGGGGAGGGTCGCAGTGTGCCTATTGGGGTGTCTATGGCGTGTTTGTTAGTTGCTCATTGCATGTTTGTTAGTTGCTTGTGGCATGTCGAGAGCAAGCTCGTACAACCACATTGAATTTCCTTAACCTCATCCTGGCAGATGACCAACCAACACTGACAATCATTGAAGAACGTCAAATGGGATAGCATGGGTGGGGGATGACGCCCATCCCTATGCCTTTTTAGGGGATCGAGACAGTGGAACAATTGCCTCAAGAAGGAAAAAAAAAAGAAAAGAATAAGAGGAGTATCAAAAAAGACACGTCCTATAGGAAGAAAAATAAATAAATAAATTCGTTGAACATAGCGCATGCGAGGGAAACCTTGTAGAAAGAGAGACAAGGTGTCATTGAAGCTAAGTTGAAAAACTTAGCGGGGTTGGAATGTCTAACTTGTACTAAGACCATTAGACGATGAGTCTAAGCTTGAATTGTTAGAGGGAAGTTATGGATGCTTGAACTACTTGGTGCTTGTTATTGGTTGATACAACAATCGATATGGCAATCTAATCAATGCAATGCTTTCTTAAAGAGTTGTAAACCATCTGTTTGGTGGACTACAAACTCTTGTAGTGCTTGCTAAGAAAGAACAACTAAGAAACTACCTATATAATAGGTTCAGCCTCCTGGAGTTGAGAAATGGCCATCTAAATCTTCGGTGTAGCCCTATGTTTTTTACTTAAGGAGTGAGTAAGCCACTATGGTGTTTACTGCTGGTGAGAAATTGTTAGACAACCAAGAAAACAAATTCCTTCTCTTAGGTATGTGACTAAGTGTTGGGTGTAAATTTCCCTGAACAAGCATGCCGTTAGAATTTGGATCTGGATTGGGGGTGTTCAACTCCAAGAAAGATTACAGTGCAACTGCCCTATGGTTAGGTGGATATTTGAAGTCTCTCCTTTAGTTTCCATCCATATTTAAATTCAAAAATAAGTGTAAATTGGTTTTGTATATTGTCTTATGGATTGTGATGATTCTTGTTATATGTGAATGGTTCAATACTTTATGTGTTTATTAACATAAATGAATGCATAAGTAGTGAAGCTCATTGTTATGCTCGTGATTGGAATAATATTATGTGCATTCATGAGTATGATGTCTACTTGGACTATGTTATCCTTGGTTATAATCATGAGGTATGTGATACTATGTGGTTATGTATAATTAGACATACTCTGAAAGCTTGTGAAAATTATATTTGTAAATCAAATATGTTCCTATGTTGGTTGTTATGTCTATACCAAGCATTTCTATCTTTAGGCATATTGACCACTCACGTTGCATTTGAAGTTTGCTCAACCATTCCATGATCAAAGCACATTTCAAAGCATCTTAGCATTGTGAGAACAACCAAAATTTCAGGATTCATCATCATCATTCAGCTTCTAGTCATCATCTTGTATGTTGTATTCTACTGCCCCGTGGAGATTATGTAAAATGATTATAGTTTGATGAAAATGAAGTCATGTAACACACCTAGGTAGCTTAGGATTTTGCTAGAGAGTTTTCACTCTAGGGAGTTTTTTCCTTAGCTAATTATTTATGTTTCTCAACATTGAATAATTAGTTAAGTTTTTCTCCCAAATATCCCCCAAAGTTGGAGTGAGGCTTGATGGTAAAGTCTTAGGTGAGTCCTAGTATCTAGATTTGATGTAAATTGTCATGCTAGATCATCTCTAAAATCTTGCAAAATTTGGTTGTGTCTAGGGGTCAGTTTTTAATTGTCAAAATTCCCCCATTGAACAAGATTTTTATGTAATATTTGATGTAAAATGCAACAAGTGATGTCTATAGAAGTTGTAGGGGGTATGCTTAATCAAATTTAGGCCTATACACCTCGAATTTCTATCTATAGACACTTTGAGGGTGGAAAAATATGTCTTTACCCCTTGAAAACACAATTGTCTAATTTTTGGCAAATAATTAGCAAAAAAATAAAATGAGAGAAAAATAAAAATCCTCTCCAAGTGAAAATGATAAAAAATGAGATGGAAATTCTTAAATGTTAAAGTTAAGTCAAAGATGTATGAGAATTCCACTTACCAAGAAGAAATGGCCCAAGGAAAAATTTGATGGTTAAGAAAAGAAACCCATGTCCCAGCAAAATCAATTTTTTAAAAGAATGGTCCAAGATTGTTATTTTGAATGTAAGATTCTCAATGAGAAAAATGAAGAAAAATATTTTAGTGGTCCAAACCACTTTGGGATCAAATTCTTGGTCAATCCAACTCGTTCTTCAAGGCAAACAAATTCCCTACTAGAGATCTGCGGAACTCATCAAGGGATCAAAAAATTTCAACATGGATCAAGCCTTGGATCTAGCCATTTGCTCAAGGGAACTAGCCGTTTTCATTTGGAGAGGCTCCACACTCTCATTTTTTTATAAATTGAACCCTGGGGTCCTCATTGAAACATCTGAGATCATGTAATCGAACTCTTGGCTCTAGAATCTATGTCGGACTATGTATTGGATATTTTATGAATAATAAATGAAGTCTTTAGGGGTAAAATTTTTGTGTGTTATTTGTAACAACCTTGGTCAAGAATCAATGTAATAAAGTTAATAAAGGCAAAATAATAACCAATATCATGGGACATGTATTCCAAGTTGAATGTCGGGAAAAACATAGTGATGGGGATCACTTGTGATTAATTATTGGCTATGGAAATTGGCAAAGGTTTTGGAAAGGCATGAGGTATTTATTGGTATTTTATTTATGAAAAATAATGGAAAATAGAAGAAAATGAAGGTGAAAGGTCACAGGTTGCACGTGAGGAGGAAAATGAAGGAAAATAATGGAAAATTGAAAAAAATAGAGGTCTCGATGATAAAAAGGCTTATGAGGATTAGTTCACAGCTTTTGTTAGTGTTAGATTTTATCAATTCAATTTTTGGAGCTCTCTCTCTTTTCTCTCTCATATTCTTGCACACTTGAAGTTTTCTTGGAGCACCCTTGGAGGAGTGTGGCATACTTGGGATTTGGAGTAATAAGGCAAAAGAAGAGCATGAAAGTGCAAGAGGACATTAGGATTAACAGTGACATCGAGTTTTTCTTGCAGTTGCCGAGTTGCATGTATGATTTCCTTGCTAGTTTTGGCATGCATGGCACATGCATGTGGTTTCTTGGTCATGATCTGTCATTAGCATGGAGGTTTCCCTGGATTCACGGTGTTTTTTCCTAGCCTTGCCATTTCCTGGATAACCATGGCATTGTGAGTTTCTTTCCTTTTGTTTTCTGGTTGGTTCTCATGTTCCTTGTGGTTGTGGGTTGAGTTACTAGTTCCTGGAACCTTGGTTGGACAAACATTGTAGAAGCCCTGTAACGGCTTGGGTTGAGTTAATAGTCTTGGTTGGACAAACACTTTGGAGCCCTTGGTGTGTTTAGTTACTAGTCCTGGAAGCTTTGGTTGGACAAATGCTCAAGAGCCTGCTAGCAGTTGTGGGTTGAGTTACTAGTCATGGAAGCCTTGGTTGGAACAAATGCTCTGGAGCCCTAGAAAGCTTGGGTAGAGATTGATCTAGTGATGGTTAGTGATGTCTGACCATGAGGTGGAATCATTGGTTGAAGGTTGAGGTGGTTTGGCCTCTGGAAGCCCTGGTTTGGTGTTGTTTGAATAACTTCATGAGATCCCACATTCATGCTTGGAATATGGCGTGAGGGTGATTGGATGAAAGAGAGATTTGACTCAGCCCAATCTACGGTCCGGTGGTAAGTGGAAGTAATTGACTTGGTTGGATTTTCATATGTTAATAAGAGCTCATTTTCCTTTGGTATTTTCATGAGTAAATGTGCTTGTCAATATGTCACTTTAATAGTTGCTTCATCATTGATATATCTCTGGTTATTTGTTGGTTATGAGCATGTTTTATGATAATATTGATGTATTTCTCTCATCATGTCCTGGTTAGCATATGAAATGTTAGTGAATGAATGATTTGATAGATAACAATGCAGCTATTAGAAGGAGACATCAGTCCTCCTTGATGATTCTCATATAGATATGAGATCCCTATTTTCAGATCTATTATTATGACATGTTCATGATGTGTTTGACAAAATTCCTGTCATGGTTGATAAGGGTCTAGGAAATTCCTTGTTCAAGTTTTTGCATTAGTAATCTTATTTAATTTCCATATATCATTTATGGAATTTTCATGAAGTTTTGGGAAGAGGCCTGAGTCCTAACCTTGAGAAAGTGGCTCAAAATCCGGGGTCACTGGCATAGAACTGCTAGAAAAGGGCTAGAGTCGCATGGATGCCTTGTTGTGGGAGCAACAGGAGGGTCTCAGTAGCATACATGCCTTGTCATGGGAGCGAATGGGGGTCTAATTCAGCAAAACATCAAGTTCTCTCGAGGGTTGAACACATGAAGGTGTTGGTTGGCTCCTTAAGGTTTTGTAGCTAATAAGGAAGGTTAGATCTATCTCGTCTTGTCGGTTCCACTTCCTTAATTATACATGGGGATTTGAATCATATCATAGTAACTCTTCGTCACATGTTTACCCTAGTTGGCCAGTTAGCTTTGGTAAACGTGGGAGGATGGTCTTACAAAGTAGTATCAGAGCATGGTTTTGTTCTCCTTCCTCTTTGGATGAATGCGTTGTCATGCGTACATGTCAGTTGCATATATATTCATTATGCTTGTGGTATATGTGTTTGTTATGTATGCATGGTATTGGTCATTGTTGTCATTGTGATGTCATGCAAAAGATGATGATGTTATTGTTAAGATGTGTTGTCATGAATGTATGTATTGTCATGCATGTTTGTCATCCATATGTTTGTTATGCATAATACCTATTTGGTGTTATAATTGTGGCATTATGCATGGTAACTAGATGACGATTAAGATAATGTATATATATTGTGATGATTATGATTACACATGTATTGTGCTAATCTTATTGATCTTTCAAGTGAGAGATCCTCCCTTGAACTACATCGAGGTATGTTGGTTTGTTTATAGTTTGGTTTAGTTGACATGATATACCTTGCAGGAAGAGAAGATCAAAGATGACTAGCAAGATGGTAGGCTACATCTCATAAGATTCCCCCCTATAAATGAAATGAGCAACATGGTGAGGGATATTCTCCTGACATAGCAAACACTTTGAGAAGTTTGAAGGCAGAAATAAGGAGTTGCAAAGATGATAATGACTTAATCATTCAATCACAAGAGAGACTTGTCAGGGAACAGGAGAAACAATCAGAGGTCAATGCGATGATTCTTCAGAGCTTATCAGTCTTGCAGAGACAAGGACCGCTTAGAATCCGTCATGGGCATGAGGGTAAGACTAATGGAGTATATGGTATCAAGTCACATGGTGGGCACAGGTTGGATAGGGATGACATGGTTAGAGATGGCAGGTTCTTGGATACACCTGGTAGACGAGGCAGTGGACATGGGCTTTACTCTAGTTTTGGTCCAAACATGTATCATGTTCGTCATCATTATCATCCTTAAAGGAGGAGTGACAAGAGATATTTGTTAGATGAGTTCAAGAAAGCAAAGCCACCTACATTTGATGCAAAAATGAAGGTCATGGGATGTAGAAGCATGGTTTCTTGGGATGAATAAGTTCTTTAGATTGTACGATTACTCAGAGAACATGAAGGAAAAAATAGCTACATTCAATCTTAAAGGTAAAGCAGACATCTGGTGGGAAGATGTAAAGAATGTTAGAGGTATTCATGAAGAGGATTTGACTTGGAGTGAGTTCAAGAGACTTTTTAGGAAGAAGTATCTATCAGACAGATACTATGATGATAGGGCAAAGGAGTTCTATGAGTTGAAGATGGGATTTATGACCGAAGAGAAGAATAAAGGAAAATGAGATAAGAAGCAAATAAGACCTCAAGGCACAGGTAACAAAGAGAATGCAACACCGCCTAAGAAGTTCAATGCATCTAATAGAGGATAGGGATTTCAGTCTAAGGAGAAGAACAAGGTTGATGGTAGGAAGCCCTTGTAGTGTTGGACTCATGGAGGAGAGCATCGCATAAGAGATTGTCCACAACATTAGGGTGGAAACCCGCAGATCTATAATGCTAAGGAGGCACAAATAGTGGGGATGTTGGACAAAGTATTCCACAGATTTATGTAGCTTTGGATAATAGGCAGGCAGATCACCAAGCGTTTATTATCGAAATGGATGGTAGTCTTCGTGATCAAGTTGTTTCTAGTTTGATTAACCCTAGATCTAATTATAGTTATGTTAATCCTGACCTAGTGGATAAGTGTGGTTTGAATAAAGAAGTGCATGCAGAGTCTTGGTTAGTGTAGTTGGTCGCAGGTACTAAGAAGAGAGTTCATCACTGGGTAAGATCTTGTGCATTTGATTTGAATGGTATGTCTACATCAACGCATTTGAATGTGCTTTCGTTGGGATCATACAATATGATGTTGGGTATGGACTGGTTGTATCTTCATAGGACCAAGGTGGATTGTTATGACAAGGCTATTGAGTGATTGGATGACAATGGGGAACAAAAAATCTTGCAAGGTAAGAAGAAGGCAAGATCAGTTAGAAAGGTGACAGCTATGCAGGCCAAGCGTAGTCACAAAAAAGGGTGTGTGTTATTTGTAGTGCATATTTCTTGTGACAAAGGTAAGGAAGTTGAGGACATGGATGTCTTGATGAGGTATTCAATTTTACAATAGTTTTAGGATGTGTTCTCGACAAATATTTCATAATTTCCACCTCACAGGGAAGTCGCCTTTTCTATTGAGTTGGTACCAGGGGCAACACCAACATCAAAGGCACCATACAGGATGAGCACAATAAATTTAGTGGAATTAAAGTTGCAATTGAAGTAAATGTTTGACAAAGGATACATCAGGGCAAGTGTATTGCCTTGGGGTGCAACAATGTTGTTTGTGAAGAAGAAGGATGGTACTCTCAAGTTATGCATTGATTACAGGCAATTGAATAAAGTGACCATCAAGAACGGGTATCCGTTGTCGAGGATTGATGATTTGTTTGATCAGTTGAAGAGAGCAATAGTGTTCTTGAATATTGATTTGAGATCAAGATGCCGTCAAGTATGCATTAAGGAAGAAGACATCTACAAGACTGATTTCCGGACCAGGTATGGGCATTATGAGTTTGTTGTAGCTCCATTTGGTTTGACTAATGCACTAGCTACTTTTATATGCCTGATTAATAATGTGTTGCGCCCTTATATGGACAAGCTTGTTATTGTATTCATTGATGATATATTGGTATATTCTAAGCATCAAGAAGAGCATATTGAACACTTAGCAGCAATGTTGAGATTGTTGAAAGAGCACCAGTTGTATGCTAAGCTCAATAAATGTAGTCTCTTCCAGACAAAGGTACATTAATTGGGACATGTGGTTTTTAAGGAAGGCATAGCAGTGGATCCGAAAAAAATAAGAGTTATCATGGAATGGGCAACTCCTTGAAATGTGGATGAGGTAAGATCATCCATGGGGTTAGCAGGTTATTATAGGAGGCTCATCAAGAACTTCTCTTGGATTGCCTATCCCATTACATCATTGCAGAGGAAAGGTAAGAAATTTGAATGGATAGAGGAATGTGCAGCCAATTTTGAGCAATTGAAGCAGTTGTTGACAAATGCTCCAATTTTAAAGATTGTAGATCCAGACAAAGAGTTTGTGATATGTACATATGCTTGCAAGAGAGGACTTGGTGGAGTCCTAATGTAGAAAGCACAGGTAGTATGCTATGAATCAAGGAAACTGAATGAGCACAAGTAGAATTATGTTATGCATGGCCTTGAGTTGGCAACGATTGTTCATGCATTGAAGATGTGGAGGCAATACCTTCTTGGTAGGAGGTTTGTATTGATGAGTGATCACAGTGGATTGAGATATCTATTTGACCAACCGAATCTGAATGCTAGACAAGCCAGATGGTTGGACACGATCAGTGAGTTTGATTTTGAGATCAAGTATATTAAAGGTAAAGAGAACAGGGTTGCAGATGCTCTTATCATGAGAGTACAAGTAAATCACATTGCAACTATGAGTTCTTATGGGACAGATTTATAATATCGGATATTACATGAAGGACTGCAGGATAACAGGTAAAGGGAGCTTATGCATAGGTTACAACAGGATATAGGTGATCGGGATGTGGACTACCATCAGAACAAAGGGTTTGGTCAGATTTAGGGACAAGATATATGTGTCAAACAACAATAAGCTCAAGAAGCTTATCTTGAGAGAATTTCATGCTAAGCCATATTCAGGTCACCTAGGATATCAGATGAAGAAGGAAATGGTAGAGTTTGTGGCTAGATACTTGGATTGTCAATAGATAAAGGTAGAATGTAAGCACCTAGGTGGATTACTACAGTTGATTATGATTCCAGAGTGGAAATGGGAGGTCATTTCCATGGATTTCATTACATGTTTGTTGAGGACATCTAGACAACATGAATCCATCATGGTTGTGGTTGAAAAGTTGACAAAGGTAGCTCACTTCATTCCAGTGAAGTCTACTTATTCAACTACTGATGTAGCACAAGTCTTCATCAGAGAAATAGTGAGGTGGCACGATGTTTTGAAGAAGATTGTGTTAGACAAGAATGCCAAGTTCACTTATAGGTTATGGAAAGAGTTATTTATAGGTTTGGGTATAAAGTTGATCTTCAATACAACTTATCATCTGCAGGAAGGTGGACAGACAGAGAGGGTCAACAAAATTTTGGAGGACCTATTGAGAATGTACATCATGCATCAACAACGGAAGTGGGAAGAGTATCTTCCACTGGTAGAGTTTTCTTACAACAATGAATATCATGAGTCCGTTTGAGGCACTCTATGGGCGAAGTTGTAACACTCCCATCAGTTGGAGTGATCCAGCGAACAGGGTGTTGATAGGACTGGACATGTTGGCATAGATGGAATAGGAAATGTAGGTAATCAAGAAGAACCTAAAGGCGACACAAGATAGACTAAAGAGTTATGCAGATCAAAACAATATGTTTAAGGATTTATAGGTTGGGGAACATGTGTACTTGTGCACTGAGCCCAAGAAGAGCTCCTTGAGGATTGGATAATGTGCCAAGTTGGCACCTCAACTTTGTGGACCTTTCATGATTCTTGAGAGGATTGGACCAGTAGTCTATTGACTTGCACTGCCTCCGATAGTGAAAGTCCATGGTGTTTTCCATGTGTCATTGCTTAAGAAGTGTGTTAAAGATGTTGACCATGTGATTAATTGGTCTATATTGCAGGTGGAGCCAAAAGGAGAATTCTAGTTGAAACGTTAGTGCATCTTGCAAAGAAAGATGCTCATGCTCCAGAACTGAGGAATCAAGCAGGTTAAAGTGCAATGGAAGCACTTTGGGCCCAATGAAGCTACCTAGGAGATGGTTGATCAGATGCGGGCTATGTGTCATTCTCTATTCGTTAGTTCAGTGGATGTTATAATATATATATATATATATATATTATATATATATATTAATATATATATATATATATATATATATAAATATATATATATATATATATATATATACTCCAACGAGCTAAGTTATAAATCTCCATGGGTGGTATGTTTTGCTTTTCAGCAGTCTTCCTAGTTGTAGGTATCATTGAACACCGAGGGTGGTGTTCCCCCAATGGGGAGGGTACTGTAACAACCTCAGTGAATAATCCATGTAATAAAGTTAATAAAGGAAAATTAATAACCAAGGTCATGGGACATTTATTCCAAGTAGAATGTTGGGAAAAACATAGTGATGGGATCACTTGTGATTAATTAATGGCTATGGAAAGCGACAAAGGCAATGACAAAGGTTTTGGAAATGCATGAGGCATTTATTGGCATTTTATTTATGAAAAATGATGGCAAATAGGAGAAAAGGAAGGTGAAAGGTCACAGGTTGCATGTGAGGAGAAAGATGAAGGAAAATAATGGAAAATTGAAGAAAATAGAGGCCTTAATGATTAATAGGCTTTTGAGGATCAATTCACAGCTTTTTTCAGTGTTAGCTTTTGTCAGTTCAATTTTAGGATCTCTCTCTCTATTCTCTCTCTCATACTCTTGCACACTTAGAGTTTTCTTGGAGGACTCTTGTAGGAGTGTGGCATAGTTGGGATTTGTAGCAAGAAGGCAAAATAAGAGAAGGAAAGCGCAAGAGGACATCGTGATCAACAACGACATCGAGTTTTGCTTGCAGGTACCGAGTTGCATGTATTGATTTCCTTGCTAGTTTTGGCATGCATGGCACATGCATGTGGTTTCTTGGTCATGATTTGTCATTGGCATGGAGGTTTGTTTGGATTGACGATGGTTTTGCTTAGCCTTGCCATTTTCTGGATAACTATGGTGTTGTGGGTTTCTTTCCTTTTGTTTTCTGGTTGGCTCTCATGTTCCTTATGGTTGTGGGTTGAGTTACTAGTTCCTAGAGCCTTGGTTGGACAAACGCTCTGGAAGCCCTGTAACAACTTGGGTTGAGTTACTAATCTTGGAAGCCTTGGTTGGAAAAACGCTCTAGAGCCCTTGGTGGGTTGAGTTAATAGTCCTGGAATCCTTGGTTGGACAAACACTCTAGAGCATGACAACAATTGTGGGTTGAGTTACTAGTTTTGGAAGCCTCGGTTGGAACAAATGCTCTAGAGCCTTGGACAACTTGGTAGAGACCGATCTGGTGATGGTTAGTGATGTCTCACTGTGAGGTGGAATCACTGGTTTAGGGTTGAGGTGGTTTGGCCTATGGAATCCTTAGTTTGTTGTTGTTTGATTTGTTTCACGAGATCCCACATTTATGCTTGGAATATGGCGCGAGGGTGATCTGGAAGTGTTAGTGGGTTTTTGGTTGAACCCCTAGTCTTCTTTTTCATTGTACTATCCAATCCCATTTGGATCTAACAATATATTTTTTGGAAGTGTGAAGAAATTGTTTTTGTGAACTAGAACTTGAGCATTCAAGGACGTTTTCGATTGAACCAACTAGCTCTCAAGCATAGGATTGGAAGAACCCACATTAATCTCTTCCAAAGGCTTATTAATCAAAAATCTTATTTTTTTGCAGGGCTTTTTGGCTATAGCTTAAAAATATTATTTCTCTCAATCTATTTCTTTCTATCATTATGATTTAGTTGAATAATATGGTTAATTTAGAGCTATATTTTGTTACACAGGAGTTGAGTTGTACACACTCTTTGGGTTAACAAATTTGTAAATTTTGTAAATAATTTTTTGTATATGTTACTAATCCTTCTTGTATGTAAAATTTATTTCTTTTACCTGTATATTTGGTTCTCCTTTGTGTTTGCATAGATCTAAAAGCAAGGAGAAGGGTTTCAAGCTTCTTCTTTTTTTTTGCAGCTAGATACTTTGCAAGTTAAATCTCCCTTGGTTTGTGAATAAAACCCCTCTATTTTTTTAGTCTCTACCAGATCTTGAGGATGGCTAGGGTTTCCAAGCAGATCTTAAGAGATTTTTCTTTGAAGCTTGGAATAATTTAGATTGAATTTTATTTTGGAGCCGTATTGATTCTTTAAAGCATACAAGAAGCTTCTCCTCTTAGACGTCAAAATTTATTTAAGTGAAATTGTCTCGAAAAGTGTTTCTAATGCTTGGGAATCTGAAGATTTAATTTTTTAAAGCTCGATAATTTAAAGTTTTAAATATTTGGAGGCTTCTATTTATAAGCCGCAAACATTAGAGGGCTCTTTATTAGACTACTGCGTAAATTTCTTTTCCCTTGAACGTATGGCAACTTGAAAGAAATATATTTTTGGAAGGGAAAACGAAATTATATTTTGAGGAAATTCGATTTCTTTCTTGAGGGAGAATTTCCTCATTTTATTTTTTTGTAAAATTATTATTAAACTTTTCCCTCATTGATATCTTGAGAAAAGGGTATTAAAACTCCATTTGTAAACTCTCCTTGAGAGGTTTAAATTCCTTTCTCTTGTCTAGGAGGGTTACTTTGTAATTTTAATAAAACAAGTTTTTCACAGAGGGAGTTTGGGATTTATTCCCATGGTATCCCACTACATGTTTGGGTAGGAGGGTCTTTATTTGATCATTAAATTATTAGCTTAGTAATTAGATCTCATTGCTAACTTGTTCATTTTGCACTTATTAGTTATAGCATCTAATTATTAGATTTAGATCTCATATCTTGTGTTTATTGGCTAATAGCTTTTGAATCACTTATCTTTTGCCTTGATCTAACTATTTGGTAGTTTCACTAACTATTTAGTTTAATTTGCACTTCAATAATTTTATCTAATTTGCTAATTAGTATCTCCATTGAAATTTTTCTATCTTATCATAGATCCAATTCACATTGGTCTATTAAGTAAATTTCACTTGCTTCTTTAGTCATTGGCATAGGCTAATGTTATCATAATATAATAAATTGGTCATAAAGTGCTAATTGTTAATTTGAATATATAAGTGAAGTGGCATTTACTATTGCATATTTTAATACACTTCACTTTTGAAGCATATCACTCTAAATGTTAATCTCATTGAAGCATTTGTTTTAGATCTTATTCATAATTTGCATTTTAGATCTAGTTTGCATTATTTAAAATTTACTTCCAAGCATAAGCTTGGTTGATAAGAATTTAGGTCAACCTTCCCTAATTTTCATTCAATTCGATAAACTTGAGTCTTGAATAATGTTTAAAACACATTACCTCATAGCTCTCTTGTGGTGGAGCCCTTGTAGGAACGAACACACGTGGGTCGTCTTGAAGTCTAGGTGAGTATTTATTGACGATGCTAGACCCGCCAACATTCAAGGGGTCTCCCCGATATGTGGTCCCAATTATACCTCACATCTTTTGGGATAGGAGCCCCATCCAGAATATGGCCTGGTTACGGGTTATCTTAAAGATATGCCTTGGCTCTAACTGTCAGCAAGAGAGAGGAGTGCGAATGCACTTTTGAAAAAACAAGGGGGTTTGCCTGGTGAGTGTTCAATTGTATGTGTGTCAAAGTTCTTTCACTGTAGAGGGGAGGAAAAATGAGCTTCTAAGAGAGAGGTAGTAGTACCACCCTAGTAGAGACACACATGAACAAGAGAGATTCGTACAACATTAAGCGGAATAGTCCGCAAAGATGCGACAAGCATTGCAACCAATGTAACAAGGAATATCTGCCTAATATCTAGTGGAATAGTCCACGAGGATGCGACAACAATAATAACAATTACAACACATTCTCAATATGATAAGTATAAAAATAATCGAAATAGTTCAACTACTTTAGCACAAATGAAAGCAAACATGAATTACAAACATTCACAGAATAATCTTACAAATATCCATAATCCATGCATGAATAACGTGTTGGCACATAAGGCTTCTTATATTAAGTAAAAGTTCTAAGGCACATGTATACAATGAACACCACTAGCTCCAATAGTGGAGTGTTGGAGCCACTCGTTACTCCTCAAAATAACTAGCTTATCTCTCTAATGCCTTGCGGGAGGAGCCAAGATGAAAAAGTTCTTTGCTCTTACAATGAGGCTGTATATATAACAACGAGGAAGTGATGCTTCACCTTCCTTATGACTCTTCATCTACCCTCATGGTTGTTTGAATTCCTATGACTTTTCAACTTTATACGACTCTTCATATTCCATACATGTCCTTTGGACTTCCACTTTACAATACATTTTCAAAACATGGTTTGCATCATTAACCAGAATGGTGTGGCATGTGACAACTCATGACATGACACTGCTAACATAGACTACTTGAAAATGTGGCAGTTTCAAGCCATTGTTGCTACTGTGTGTTGCAGGTCTGCTTGAGAATTGTCTTCTTTTCACCTCTGCATGACTTGGTGATAAGGGGTCTTCAATGATCTCAAGTCTTGAATGGTGATCACAAACTGGTGTCCCTTTGATTTCTCTTGATTAATCAACTTTCGTACTCAACTACAAGATGGTATTTTAGCATGGTGCGCTCCTTCATCTCCTTATTCATAATCTCGCCATGGAATAATAAGGTACATGTTTCTGCAATTCACTCGTGACAAGACGACATTAATCTGAAAACCCCCTAGTCTAAGATTGTGCATGTTGATCCATTGACTAAGCCAGAATCGAATGGAAGACTGGGAAAAGGGCTTAGTGACTGTGCAGTTCAGGTAGTCAAGGGGAGCCTTGAGACTACGCAATGTGAAGTTTAGGCTGGGATGAGGGGACAAACTACGTAGTTCTGAGGGGATGAGCACTAGGTGAGCACATTGCGCAGTTTTGGGAGACAAGAGAGGCTGGGCCATTGCGCAGTCTAGGAGCTCAAGGATGAGATTAAGGCTACAGGTTGCACAGTTAAGGTCGCGATGGGAGAAGGAATTGCACAATTATGGGAGTCAAGGGTAGGGCTTGAGCACAAAAACTACGCAGTGCAGCAGTCCTGGGAGGCAGGAACTGCGCAATTCCAAGAGGCAAGAAGCTAGGTTGCTTGGTCAAGAAGTTTTTTTCAGAAAATTACTAAGTACAGGATCAATGAGGTTGATGTGAACAGTGATAAGACTTCAACCATGATCACACACTTAGAATACTCGACGACACAACAACATAGATCATTCAAGACATATGAAAATGCATTTTCTTCCATGTGACAGATTTATGACAACTTTACTACAAGTGTGACACTTAAGATACACTTTGCGACGACTGTGACGACACTTGTGTGATAGTGCTTAAAACTTTAGAAATAAGTGCGACAAATGTTTCCATGGTTAAAACAACTCATTTACACAAATGTGACCTCTTGAAACCATCAAAACAGGGTTATATACATGATGTGACAACTAACTTGTGAAATAATGAAAATTTTCCTATATTGCAAAGGGGACAAAAACTCCTCAAGAAAACCATGGTATGAGTTTCAAAGTTTGCAATGAAAATGTACAAGACCAAGGAAGGCTTTGGAAGTGAGCGTAAGCCAAAATTTTGGAGGGTGTTGTAGTAACAACAACACTTGGCGACACACTGGTAGCAATCCAACTTCTCTGCCTTGGTTAACTCTTATGTGCAGGGTTTTGATTCTTTGGGGAGTATTGATTCATCATGTAGATTATCTTGGTTTCCCCACATACACTACGAATAAACATGGCCCCATCTACACCTTTCTCGGTTGAACACGTCATAAGATTCATCGATATCTCAAACTTTTGAGTTGGGAAGGGTAGTGAAGTTCGTGAGCTTAAGATTTTCAGAGTATGTTTTTTCATCTCTGGTGTTGCGCCGCAGCTAGCAGGCTTAGATAGTACCCTGACGAAGTAACTACAGGAACACAAACATTGCTCCACTGCCAGCATGCTTGGACAATATCCCGGTGGAGTTTCTTGCTTCACCTCTTGGCGCAAGGAAACATTTCTCTTCTTTCACCTTTATTTATTTATTTTATAGGATTGTGTATTGGCACTTATTCATTTTATGGGCGGAAGAGGGATCTTGACTTATTGAGAGCATAAGTGGTTGTTCCTTTAGAGAAGAATATGGAGACCTCTGATTTATGTTTGCTCATTTATATTTTTCCCCTTTTCCACCTCTACTATTTGGATAGGCATGATAACATGAAAACATAAAAACCGAGTGTGGGCATGAGGTTTTCCTAAATAGAAACAGGTTCATGGTTTAACCAAAACTCTCCTTACTAATAGATTGTATTTTCCGA